>NW_019291561.1:21939-63623 GCF_000500325.1 Leptinotarsa decemlineata
ATACTATATATAGAAGTTTGTGATTATTCTGATTTATTCTGCGGTATACACCACATCCACCTCTCTTATTCTCGTGTGAGAAATAAGACGGGTCCCAGTGTAGCAATAGAAAACTCTTATGAAAACAAAAAGCTTCTTTGAGCCATCCTGTTGAACAATTCTATGGCACTTGGCAAAGAAACAGAACAAGGGCAGGTATCCATGCAAACAATGCAACACCCGCTGTGCGAATGTCACTAATTACCACCTCTAATTAAAACACCCTCTACATGCGACATTCTTTATTAACATCTCATTCGAGCACTTCTAACATTAGCATATGTGTTCGAGCAGATCCTGCTAATATAATTATCATTAACCCTATTGTTTTATAATGAACTTTTCAATTATTATTGCACCATCCAGGTTCATTCTGATATCATTCTGAAACTTTATATGGTTACCTTCGTAACGAGATAGAGTGCCGACAAACAGGTAGGGAACGTCTAAGTATGCTTTGTTTAGGATTTCATTAGGCCGTATGGAATGAATTTCAACATTAAGTATTCGTCGAGTGAGTCTATTAAGTGGGGTGCAAAAATTGGTATCCGTTCAATGTTTTTATCAGGTTGTTTCAAAGTTTGTCCGTTTTTATGAGTCTACATCAAACTGTAATGTATCAGTGGATACTCAATCAATTTAATCAGAATAAGCGCCATTTGAATCAGTGCGTTTCTGCCAACGTAACAGAAGTCGATTAATTCCGTCAGCATGAAAATAGTGTGCTTGGGATTCGATGAAGTCGACGATGACCGTTTTTGCCTGATCATGATTGGCGAAGGTTCTACCAGTGAAAAAGTTATCGAAGTGCTTGGAAAGATGGTAGTCGGTTGGGGAGAGGTCTGGGGAGTATGGTGGCTGAGGCATAATTTTGACGCTCAATTCGTCTATTCACATGCATTGAATTTTCCAGTACGTTCAAAAGTACCACTAAGGAATTGAAAAAAGAATATTTTCAGAAGAGAATATTTTTTGGTAAAAAGTCTTTTTGAATTTCTGAATGAATTAATGAATCTGAATGGAATAATTCAATTTGGACAGCGTTTGGAAAATAATTGGATACGCAAACGATACTGCAATATTTTATGAGGCAGACACTAGGCTTGATTTGAAAAAGAACGTAGAAACAGATTTCCACTTGCTCAAAAAATGGTTTGACCAAAGGCTTCTGACAGTGAGTCTGAAGAAAACTAATTTTCTTCCTTTTTGCTGCAATCTATCTAGTGATTGTCCATTTGAAACTCTTGATGTCGGCGAACAAGGAAAAATACTAAAAGTAGATTTCCTGAAAGAAATCAAATACTTGGGCGTCTACATATAGATAGAAACTTAAGGTGGGACTCTCATATAAAGTATATAATAAAGAACTGCGAACAATGCTTCACAATTTCCATTCCTTGAAAAATTACCTCACAAAGAACTTAAAACTCCCTAGTGGAGAGCCATTTGAGATAAGATATGACAACTCAATCCCTTAGAGGTATTACAAAGGAGATTCATGGAGTTGATCATGTCTAGAAATTCGCGTTTTTTGTCAGATATGCTGTATAAAGAGTGTGAAGTTATGGATTTGAGACAATTATATTACTATGGTACAAACGTTAAATATAATTTCAGCATAAATAAAGCATCATCACGATCAGGACGGAAATGTAAATTACACTTCTTTGTCACGAATAGAACCCAGAATAATTCAGACTATGCCTGTTGTAAACTTCAAATGACGATTAATTGGAACAGTTTGTGGTTGAACGCGCGGTTTTAATAAAACGAAACAACTAATTCCACATACACGATGAGGGATTCTATCCGGTACTTCGGTACTTAAACACTGCTAAAACTTATAAGGGAGCGAGTTGTTTGCCGGGACGCGGCAATTAAACTAATCGCAAGTATAGTAAGTTCTGTATTACGAATTTACGTCGTTCCGTTCCATAACTAGGGCTAATCCCTCATATACAATTCCAGAAAGTCAATTGTCCATGGAAATTAGCCTGGTGGATGGGTTGGGATAACTCTCGCCGAAGGCGTCGTTTAAACCACGCATCAATTAGACATTCGGTGGAGGGAATTGCCCTGAATACATCTGATGAGGAATATTTTATATGCATTTCAAATACAAAAAATATGTTCAATAATGATCATAACAAACATGTTTATTAACATAAAAAATATACATAATGATCTTTTGATGCACTGTTTGAAATCTTTGGTGTAGTAATGAATATAAATGGAGTTTTTTCCCAACGACACGTGTTTCAATCACCAAATGATCTACTTCAAGAGGAATATTAACACTTAACACACAAAATATACATACAATGTTGTCCTTATTATACCATAGATACCTCTGTCAGGTATCTGCGTCTTAATTGTCTTAAAATAATTTTACAATGTTGTTTTATCTAATAGTCACGTAAATTTGATGAATATAATATTATTTCCACAAGCTATATGTATAGTAGTATACTATTAGGTATTGATCCACCATCGTTATTCATTATATTATTATGGTTAATTATTTCTACACTCTCATAGGGCATCTAGATGCATGTTGTTGTTAACTTGTCTAACTAATCTTAATGAACTAAAGTCTATGGAATGATTTTGTTGCAAAATATGATGGTCGACTGCTGATTTTTCTGGTCTTACACATAAAGATAAATATATCTCAGTTCCAAACCACCAATACCCAAAGAACTTTGGAAAGATTTTCAAGTAACTAATCATACACTACAGAGCCTTCTAGAAAATCCAAAATAACAAAGTCGATAATTCGGTAAGTATGGGATTTACGACATTAAATGTAAGGACTGCGATGCAGAATATAATGGACAGACTAAAAGATCTATTAAAATCAGATATAAGGAGCACTTAGCCCACCTTCCTACAAGAAATGTGGGAATCTTCAACAAAAGGAGAAAACTATTTATTTCAAAATTTCTTGAGATCCGAAATTTTTTTTCAGTAACATTTGTTTTGAAGCTATTTGGGCTTCAATATAACCTTCGGCTATTGTTGGAACTATTCGTTCCCCGCCTTTAGGCTCATACAAGCTAATAAGCCTGATGTCTTTCTCGACCACCAGAGCAAGACAATATTTGTCATGGAGTTTTCAGCTCCTGGCGAGGGACGCATATCGTCCGAAAAGAGAAGGAAAAATGGATAAAATATCGAGATTTTCTCTTCGAACTCAGCAAACTCTATCCAGACCACTATGTTCAGATGGTTGTTCTGATTATTGGAGTCCTTGGTGGAATGATGCCCTCTCTACTCTCGAATCTTGAAATCATACCGGCTTGCCGCATTAAGGCAGAAATCTTAGCCGCACAGATGCAGAAGGCCGTCATTCTTGGCTCCCTGCGCTTGCTCAGGGCACATGATTATCGGACCCAATGATCACTTACCTCACGGTGTGGGGAGTGGTCATTGGTTAATAATGCTGGCGCGCCCTCCCGAATGTATCGGGGCTTCGGGGATAGGACCTGACCAGCGCCAACTACAGTTGTATCGTCTTTATTATTTTCAAATAAATATACAGACAAAAACAACAATAACTATCAACTGATAAGTATCCTAGATATTTTTGAAAATAAAGGGCGAAGTTTATTTTTGTTAGGTGTTCGGCACCATCAAAAATATTCTGCCCCAGATTCAACTAACAATGAAGCAAAACTTCTGCGGAAAAAATGCCCAGTTAATTCTTATATGTTTAGTAATTTCGAAATTTTTGCAATTTCCTCTGGCATTTTTTAAATTCATGGATAACAAGCCGCTCTTCGTATGCCTAATCCTCAGTGTTAAAAAAAATACATGACCAGCCTTATGGTCTAAAATCTTCTAGAAGTTAATATGTTGCACTACAATGAAAGAGCGTATTTTTTTTGTCTTAGTGTCAGAAAGAGTAATAAATAATTTTTCCCTATATCGTCTTTTTTCATTCGGTATAACCCATGACTTCTACATGCTCTCGCTATGCCACAAAGTAAAGCAACCTAAAATAAAAGAAACTGTTTACTTAATAATAAGTTCAGGACTCAGGACTGATGGAAATGCTCAAAATGCACCTACCACCTGAATGGGGTTGGCCAAAGTGATATACACTGTCCGCCACTCGCGATGGAACACCCCATTTTTACGGTAAAACATATTAGGGGGCAAAATAGGCCCAAAATTCCTTCAGATTCGTGATCAGGACTACCACGACTACTACTTACTAATTTGTATCTTGTGAGGAGTCAACCTCTTTTAATTAGTGACTTGTTTATTATATTGACATGTTTCAATATTTTAAATGTAACATCCTTTTCGACACGGCCAACCTCACTAACAGTAAGTTGACCTTTCATATTAATAATTTTTTATAGTGTATTACCATCATACAAAATTTGTAGCTTTTCTCTGAAGATGATAATAAATTTCATCAAAATATTGGAATAACTTGTGTTATAAGAGTACACTTCCGTTCTGCTGATCTCCCAAAGAAAATAATTCCCAAGTTTTGTTCTTAACTAGTCAGCAAAGACTGTCCTTCAACTTTTATACATATAGTCTTCAACATAGAATGTGTAGACCATCAAGTCGAAGATTTCAGTTTTTTTGGCTATTTCTGCAAAGTAAGCCAGTAAAGCATTTTCTGGAAATTATTCAATCTTCTTGCTCTTGCGGTAATCCACAAATTTTCTCAAACATATTTCGTACACTTTTCTGTATTCTGTAAGCAAAAGCAAATTATATTCTGTGACTTCTGCCAAATCTTTAATATTTCGGGAGGAGATAACATCACTTTCTATCATTTTAGAAAATATAGAAATTTTGTTAAGAGCTCTAAACACGAATAAAAACATTTATTTATTCATAAATTTCTATTTTGTCCGCTTCAAAGTAGTCCTCCTCACATACAATACACTTATATGAGTGTCATTGATGTCATTGATCTCTCTCAGTGATTCGTTTTTATCTCCTCAATTTCTGCAAAACGCCGTCCCCCATGGGTCTCTTCAATCTTGCCAAGAGGAAAAAGTCGCAGGGGATCCAATCTGGTGAATCCGGTGGCTGAGGCATGAGATCAGTGTTGCTTCTTGACCAAAAAATTACAAACAAGTAATGACGAGTGAGCAGGTGCATTATCGTGATGAAAAAGTGATAAATTGTTTTTCCACTATAACAGACGTTTTCTTCGTATTACTTCTCGCGAGCGGCGCATAACTTCAAGATAATACTCCTTAGTGACCCTACGACCATGTGGCTTGCCACATGCACTACGCCACGGTAATCGAAGAAAACAGTAAGCAAAACTCGACACTTGATCAAACTTGGCGTGCTTTTTTACCCATCGCTAGTCCATCTGTTTGTTTATAAATTTTCCCTTCAGATTCGAAATAATTTTGATTAAGTATTGTATTTAGACTGTGTTCCATTTGGTTTATGTAGGTTTTGCCTATTTTACATGAACATGACAACATTTTGTTTGCAACGAATAAAGGCCTACAAAAATCTCGCCGTATGCCTCTACAGAGAAATCTCAATAATTTTCTGCAGAATAAGGACAAAGGATATATCTGCAAGGACGACGGTTACATTTCAGAAGTCTCAGCAACAATTGATTAGCGAGCTACATGTTCACTTGCATTTATAATTTCAGAGGTTGGTGAGGACTCACTCCTGATTGATTCGCACATTTGCTGGGTTGTTCTGATTGGCCTTCTATATATGTATATAATATGTTCAAGACGAGTTTAACTATATAAAAAAATAAAATGTCGGGAAATTGTAACATTCACCTTAATTATTTAACAGACTTCGAATGTTCACACTATGCACACAATTATTATACAATTTCAATATTACGTTACCAAACCCAGGGTTCATGATTATTCAATGAAATACTTAGTGATCTCGTTCTCACTTCTTATGACCGGAGAAAGGAGGCTCCCAAAATCAAAAAGATGTAAGATGATTTCCATTTCTCCTGACGACACGTAGCTCTAAATAAAGTTCAGTATAGTTCATATAAAACGTCATAAAACTTTTATCCAATTAGGCCACAAAGACGAAATGGCATCCAGACGAGAGTTAAAAACGTAAGCAGCATCGTACATGACATTTCCATCAGTAAAATTAAAGCTCTTTTGTCTGGGGAGGCGGTGTAAAAACTTAGCGAAAACGCAAACTCGTTTTCACAATTAAATTTGTTGTCGTTTGAAATCTCCAATTGTTGTTTTTGTTCGGTTCAGACAAATAATGTCAGCCCCATATCAGCTGTCACTTGTTTGAAATCACAGAGGACCGGAGGACCAGGAAGACTGATGGATGCGAGATACAGTAGCGGAGCAGTTAGACAAAATGGGAGTTTCTATCAATGTACATCAGCTTTTATTTTTTTATTTTTTAAATGCGAATGACATTTTGTTGAAACAAGATGTATAAAAAGTATGGTGTGTAGTGATCATGTATGTTATTTGAACCCAAATCTAAAAAGGGACTGACTTCTAACCTCATCAAGCTTCACATAAATGATGTTGCCTTGCCCTTCACTTCTGAAAGTAAAAACTTGGGTTTGTGGATTGACTCCGATTTGAGAGTTTCTAAACATACCAGTTATCTTTGTAAATCATCTTGTAACATTCTTAGACACATTTTCCCAATAGGATATTCTTACTACAGAACTCATGTTTTTGCAAAACTTTTTTTTTCTAAATTATCATATTGCGATTGCATAAATGGACTTGCACTTACTCAACAGGCCTCTCTTCGCCTCCAAAGAGTTCAAAACTCTTGTTTAAGATTTTCCTTCGGTATACATAATCTTTTACTCGGCACATTTCACTCGTAGTTTTTCCTATATTTCCTATAAACTGTAGGTATAGTACATCGCCCAGTGATTTCCGATTCTACACAATAATGACATTTAAAAAACGCTTAAAAATTTTTAAACCCTAGTAATTGGTGGATGTATGTCGATTTTTGCTTAGCTCTTATTATTAATCATTTCAATTAAGCTTGTATTATTATGTTGGTTAATTTATCTTCTATTCCATACTTGTTTTTAATATATTTTTTCAATGTATATTTTTATAAGGTTGGTTTGAAAAACAGCTTACGATGATAATGCGCCTGTTCATCTAATTTACTTTCACCACTTATGTCAACATTTCTTACTTTCTAAGATGAATAAAGTCGATTTGTTTTAAAGAAAAAAGAATTGAAAACTTTCTATGTTTTTACCACTTTTATTTGTAAGTAACGTTACTGCAGTTTTGTCCTATAAGGACATTTTCAAACTTATACAATAAACTGTTTAAAGTCGCGTTATGTCGATGGATATAGGACGAGACCGCATATGCTGGATATACTGACAGCAAGTGCATTAAGGTCTCGGGCGCCTCGCGGCAGGCCCTGCACCTTGTGTCAGGAACCTCTAAACCCATCACGCGACTGCGGTAGACTAAGGTGTTGAAGACACCATCCTGGCAAGTCATGATGAACCCCTCAGTTTCCGACTTCAGCCCACTCGACCTGAGAAAAGCGAACGTCAGGCGCTATGATAAGCCAAGGTCTCCAATGTTATTGAAGAAGAACCCATGCATTGGCTTATTCTTGTGCCTCCGCAGAAGTAAGGTGATCTCTGCGGCTTTTATCTGAGCTCTTCGTTCAGAGTCGAAAACTATACCGAGTTCATCAGCTGCTCGGGCAGCTTCCTTAAGGAGAAATGCAGAGAAGGGGATCCGAACTCCTGACGACTTTACAGGCTGTATCCAGTACCATTCTGTCATGTAGACACTCCAAACTCAAAAGTCTACGGCCTCCCTGTTGTCTGGGGAAGTAAAACCGTGGAACGGACGATTTGGAATGCAAACTCCAATAGAGATGCATCATTTTTCGGGTCTTTACGTCGAGTTGATACAGCTCCTTCCGAGTCCACTTCACTACTCCAAACGAGTAGAGTAAGATTGGAACGGCAAGCATATTTGTTGCAGCAACTTTGTTCTTCCCCGACAGTTCCAATACCAGATCTGTTGAAGTTTGTGTTGATACTTGCCGCGGAGAGAGTTTTTCACTGTTGTTACCTCTTGTGAGTGGCGTTGTTCCACCCCGAAGTAAGTATACGTCTCTGCGGCATCCAGATGGTGTAGGATGCTTCCATCTACTAGCTGCACATCCTCTCCGTAGTCCCCGCATCGTCCTTTTTTGAGATGGACATTGAACATTTGTCTATCCCGAATTTCATACCGATAGCATGCGTGTACTCTTCCACCACCCTCAAGGACTAATGGAGATCCTTCTCTCCAGAGGCATGAAGTTTAAGATCATCCATATAAAACAGATGGGTGACCTTGTGCCTCCGGTTTCCGCGGGTGCCACAGTTATACCCTCAAGTATTTCTGAGCGCAACGAATAATGGCAATAGTGAGATGTTTAGACTCTTGCTTGACCAGATGTTATGGTGAAGCGAGTTCGCCAAAGTGGTATCAGTTGTTCAATGCATGTCACTATGTTGTCGGGTATCGAAAGGCATCTGAGCAAATGCAAGATGAGCCATAGAGAGGTTATGCTTATATTGTACCGAGTTTTGCGTTACACATCTGTCGATGAGCAGGTTCTCTTAACATCCAGCGACTCCTCTCGTCGACCCTCTCTGCTCATATATCCGTTCGAACACTCCGTCAACTGCGGTGAGTATTCGTGTGTATAAGATGCTTTTAAACATTTTATAACACGAATTCAAGCATGTTATCGGTTTGTAATTCTAAGGAATCGACAAATCTCCGCTTTTGGGGATAAGAACGGTCCGCCCCTCGAAAAACCAATCCGGAATCGGCTGATCTCCGTCCAGCCAAGAGTTGAAAAATTTGGCCAGATGACGGTGGGTACTTGGTAGTTTTTTCCACCAATAAGTGTTCAGCCCATCTGGGCCTGGAGCAGCAAAGTTCTTGGAACCAACAAGGGCCCTTCGAACGTCATCCTGGGTTATCGGGTTGCGCAGTTCATTGAGCTCAGGCTGTGGAAGCTCTCTGTTGAAAGCTTCGAACTGCTCTAGGGCTGGAGTGTCTAAGTTGAGTGGCTGCGGGTGTTCATAGATATCCTTCCAGAAGGATTCCACCTGATCAGCGGTCGGCAGATTATCCACAACACGTGGAGGCTCTTGGAATAAGCGAGAAGGTTTCTCGCGGAACCTAAGATTTTCAGCGATACTTCTCGCTCGCCTCACTAGTGACTTCTTAGCAGCCACTAGCATTCGTATCCTATCAAGGCAGTGCTGTTTGGTGATCAGCAGTACGCCTTGGCTCAAAGTGTGATGGATACGTCGTAGACTGGCGGCTATTCGCCGCACTGCGAGCGTGAAAGGCCTATTGGCCGCCCTGTAATCCATCACACATTGGATACGAGACGCGTGTTTTCTCGCCGACATGATCTTAGCCTTAGTAGATCTAGTGTACACACCGTTCAATCTTCCGAACCGCATGGCCGGGATTTCGTCCTTTCGATTCGAAAAGCGATTGGACGACGTTATACACGGTGTTGATTTGCCAGATGTCAGTCTATTCTGTTAGAACACTATGAATCTCCGCATCCAAACAAGCCAGTTCTTGTGACTTCAGGGGCCTAATCCTGTGGAGTGCCCTGCGTGTTCTGATTGACTCCATTGGTGGCATGATGCGAGTCTCCTCTCCGGCCGTGCCAACGGATGGTAGAATTGTCACTTCTACCACTTTGTTAGCAGGCTGGGGAGGAGCTATATAGCCCTGCCGCCGAAGATAGGATACGTAATCCCTAAGATTTTGGGCGGAAAAGGCGGCATGCTCCGGATGTGTTTCACACCACAGAGCATGCAATCTCGCCATGTACCCCCTTCGCGCGGACTCACTACTCTCGTAGCAATGCATAAGGCTATCATCTCTCAGATCATGCATCCACTCAAAGCGTCCGTTGTCGTTGCCAGGGTTGTCATCGATAGGCAAATCATCGTTATGGGTCCCACCACCTTGCCTCTGATCCCTCCAAGCGGGTCGATTGTGGGGGCCTCTTCCTCGATTATTGGGAACAAATTGTTGGGTACACCGGGTGCTTAGCCCTGTTGACCCAAGGCCGGCACCGGAGGGAGAATAGAGTTCTCCTTCCCAGGTGCGTCTGGGCTGCCGGTCCGGTTTTGCACCAGTTGCTCGGGTAAGTGGTGTCGCAACTCACCAAAGACCAAGGGTGTTGGTGGCCATCCCTATTATTATCTCTATTACGTTTTGACCATAAACTGGTTTTAAGGTTTAGAACATTCAATACAAATACTTCATACTTGTATTAGCCTTGACGAGTAAGACAAGTGACAGTTTACATCTCTCAGTCAGCAATAGTGATTCAACATGACACAAAGCTGTTTCGACCTGCTATAGGGCTCATCAGACATACTAGGCTGAACCACAAATGCATGGTTGGAGTCAACTACCCTTAAAGAACAAACCTGAGAATAAGTAAGAATGGGCATTTTCTTTCACGAAAATGTCACCTATGGGTTCGACACGAGACTCCAACAACGAATATTCCAAAAGCGGTAGATCAATAAGATTAGGATGCATTTGAATACTGAAACACAAAGAGTATAATTCAACATATAACAGAATCTTCATCTCAAGTTTGGTTTCGAGAGAAACAACCTATTACAAGCAACATCAGACTTGACCGAAATCCCTTTCTCAACTGTGCGTAAAATAGTCAAAAACAAACCTTATGAACGCAAGACGCAATGTGATACAGGATTACTAAAACCTTTATATGTTCATCTAATAAACTCATTGAAAAAAACAATATACGACTGTTACAAAAGCAATTAAATTTCTACAACTGAAATCATAACAAAGAAATTTAATAGTTCTGGTCATAAAGTGAACTGCTGTTACAAAACTCTTCAGAATTGGATAAAGAAACTAGGATTTAGATTTAAAATATTAAACAAACGTCAATCAATTATGGAAAGCAGAAGAATAGTGGAATTGCGTAACAAATACTTAGAACAAATAACTAAATATAGACAAGAACAACGGCAAATTTTCTATTTGGACGAAACTTATGACACTCACGACATAGTTACGAAAGGATGGACTGATGATTCGAGAATGTGTACGCCTAACTCGCCTGCAAACAAAGGATCGCGACTAATCATTGTGCATTGCAAACAAAGTAAAGGATGGGTTCCGAATTCTATGAAATTATGTGGAAAACCACTTGAGGACTGCAAAGTTGACTATCATAAGAACTGAAAGCTAATATTTTCGAGGAATGGTTTGAAAACACAGGGATCTCAAATTTGGATGCGAATAGTGTGATAGTTTTCGACAACGTTTCCTCATTAGCGACAGCTCATCAAACTACCGAATAAAAATTCGAGGAAAGATGAAATGGAAAGTTTTTTAATGGATATCAATTTGTATTTTGAAGATTATTATACCAAAAACCAAATACTTGAAGTTTTACAGACAAAAACATTCGAAAAAGTGTATGCCCTTGAGAGTATTGCTGAAAAGTATGGACACACCATATTGATACTTCCCCTCTATTTTTGGGTGTTCAATCCCATCGAGTTGATTTGGGGAAATCATCAGACGTAAAAATAATTTTTCAAAAGTTGATAAAAACATAATAGAGCTAATAACAGGAGAAGTATTTAATATTACCGAAGAAGACTGGCAGAAAAGAATTAAAAAAGTAATTGTAGTTGACAAAGACTATATGGAGATTGGACACTTCCATATCAATGGTGTTAATAAATTCATTATTGATTTCAGAACCTTTCGAAGAAAGTTAGTGAAGTGTTTTTGAAGCGATCGTTTGTTTATATATGTGAGTAAGTAGTATTCAGAAGTATTTTCAATTATCACCCTGTTATTTGAATCCCTACTTTCCCACTCACCTATATAAACGAAATATTTATTCTTCTATCCATGATCTGCATATCTTTGTAGAAACTTTATTTTGAACTCAATTACTTCATTTCTTTCTTCGAAAAGTGAAGAAGTAGAAAGCAAAAAATTTTTTATCAGAAAATAAAAATTGTAACAATTTCCAAACGAGTTCCGAAGAATGTCTCTTCACATTTTGATGAAAATGAAAAAACAAGAAGTTTTTATCTTGGCGTTATACTAATATATGAAAGACTGAAATGTTCAAAGTTATATCCATTCTCATTCCTGTAACAGTCGATTTCTGATAGTTGCTTCCTTTTACGAGGTAATGATGAGAAACTGAATTTTCATTTAGAACCATTAGTAACTACAACACATACACTGGCAGCGGCAGCGGAAATAGAACCCACTCATCGACGCCAGTGTCCGTCCCATTCCAGCATCCTCATCCCTTCGTCCGTGGCCAGAAATTGAACTGGACCCATTCTGCGACAGTTTCAACGAGGCCGGGGAGCTAGATTAAATTTTTCATGGCCAGCTATTTCGCCGTGGTGCTTTCCGCGTTACGGAAAAGCTGTAAAGGGAACGTGGGCCAAACAGGCTATAGGCAATACACGCCGAAGGGGTGAGCGAGTCGGGAAGCAACAGTGCGGGGACGAAACGACCCTCTCGGGACCCTGCTCGCCTCTATTTCGCTACGGGCCTTCACGAAACGTTCTAAAGCATTTTTTTGGTTGAATTATCTTGACCTATGAAAAGGCTTTCCATTGTGAAATATTAGCTGGCGGCGGTTTCGCGTTTCTGATTAAAAAATAAAGGACCGTGACTTTTATTTCATTGTTATGAACTCAATAATAATTATATTTATTCAGTCAAATCATACAAAGATGGCACTGACTAAAACATAAAAGCATGTGTAGAAATACAGTTACAGAATATATTCACTGAAACGAAATTCAGGCGCAATATAATAATAGTCAAAACCTAAAATAATCAGCCATTTATATAACTCCAACATTGAAATAAATCAATTTGAATTACCATATCGTATGTAGAAGACAATATAATATTATTATTAATATATTCTTTAAGAGTACCTACAATGGAATGTATCTAGGAGCAACACTTTTATTCGATAATTATATAGATTTTTTATTTTACTTGAAAGTTTAAAGTACAATTTGATGGTCATGAACCTGGGGCATGTTTCAAATACTACTAACCTAGGTGTTACACTTTCAATTGTGGAGAATTTCTTATGTTGTAATTTAAGTTATAGTCGAAGTAACCGATATAGTAATCTTAAAGTTATTGGCGAACTCAAAGGCCAAAAAACCCAATAGAAAAAACTAATGTCGCTAGGAATTAGTCCACGTGGACTGAAGAACTGGCGGTTAGTATTGGATAATTTTTACTAACCGAGTTTTATGATTGGCTGAAGAGCCATAAAATTAAATTTGAAGTCATGTTACGGTGACGAATAGAATGCGAGCCGTCGTGTTGTCAATGTTCAGTTCAGGAACTGATAGCGATTTGAGTGTTGAAATTCGATATTGGTGAAGTTATAATTAATTGAAATTTTTGTTATTTGTTTAAAATGTGGCGTCCTTGGACAAGTACTAATAGTAATAATGAGTGTGATAACAACGCAGACTTTTTCCTGTGTAGTGATTCCAATAGCGCTGGTGAACGATGCGAAAAAGAGATACCACTGAATAAGATTCGGGTGCATTTGAATATTGAAACAGAGTATGTTTCAATGTATATAAGAATTTACATATCAAGTTTGGTTTCGAGGGAATAAACTATTACAAACAACATCAGATTTGACTTAAATTCCTTTCTCGACTGTACGTAAAATAGTCAAAAACAAACCTTATGAACACAAGACACGATTTGATGCGGGATTACCAAAACCTTTACATGTTCATCTAATAAAAGCAATAAAAAAACTATATACGACTGTTACGAAAGCAATGAGATTCCTACAAATGGAATCATAAAAAAGAAATTGAATACTTCCGACCATAACGTGAGCTGCTGTGACAAAACTCTTCAGAATTGGATAAAAAAACTAGGATTTAGATTTAAAATAATAAACAAACGTCAATCAGTCATGGAAAGCAGAAGAATAGTGGAATTGCGTAACAAATACTTAGAACAAATAACTAAATATAGACAAGAACAACGGCAAATTTTCTATTTGGACGAAGTTCTATTTTTACTTGTATTTTATTTCACTATTATTTCATTTCAGGTTTATTTTGGTTAATATAATTATTATTTTCAGCTATCTCATTTTTAATTCTTCTTTTTTTTAGTTGTTTCAGGGATTTCAAATCATTTTATATAGTAGACAATGGAAGTCCGAACTAGTGAAAATCTCGTTGTTCTTCTATTTCACTCTGAATCCACATGGAAAAATCATATCTCACATCATAGTTTCTTTCTTGAAATGTACAAATGAATGTAGGTTTGTAAGCATGGTACTTATGTTTCTTGAGAATACGCTTCACAGAGGTTTTTTATGCCGGCATAATCACTAATTTCTTGGGTGGACCTTCTAGGAATTTCTACTACTGCTTGAACTTCGTCAAGCTGGTTTTCTTCTGTGCATACAGGTTTCGTACGCTTCGTATTATGTTTATATTCTAGTGAGCCGGTCTGTTTGAAATTCTTTAAAATTCTACTTATACTTGAATAGCAAATTTGTTTGTCTGGATGCCACTCGTTGAAAATATTTGCAGTTTCGCGCATTGTTTTATAACCATCACCACAGATTAAAACTAATTCTGCCTAGGTTCAGTTAACGTTAATAATACTGGGCGAGGCATTTTTAATTAAGGACAAATATGAAAACGTTTTTAAGGCAAGTTTTAAGAAGCCACACTATCAAACTACAGTATTGTTTTAGGGCGTATGTGTTTTTTGTTCATGGCTATCCGCGATAGATTTTGGATTGTTTTTTAATATCTGTTCTAGTTGAGGCATTGTTGTCAGAATAAAAGCAATTTTATACTTCTATTGACAGTTTACTCATATGAACATTTAGTTAGTAAAGTATTTGCCTCGTTAAAAAGAGTATTTGTTTTATTCTAGAGTTCTGTTAAATATCGTTGCAACAAACATATCCAACAAATCCAAGTGAATTTTACAAATACACATTAATTAGGTGAAAAATACTCCAAACTGATTTGATTATGGCTACTTCAAATACATATTACATCAAAATAGTAAAAATATGTATCATACGGGGGTAATTCAAAATTTTCCAAAAGAAAAAAAACGAATAGCAGGCCATGACTTCGTATCTGAACATAACTTTCAATTCTTAGCAACCTTTCTCTTCAACATATTTCTATATTTTTTGAAATAAGGGTACTTTACTCTTGAACGAACTATATATTTTTTGGCCTATCCTTTATGGTGTTTGTCATAAAGCCATTTCAGGTACACTTGGTATAGTTTTGGAACATGCACCAACTTTTGTCAGGAATAAAATTTTCTGAGAAATCGATAATAAAAAAGTTTCCCCTTTTGTTGCAGACTTAGTGGACCACACTGTATATTTTTCGCACCTTATGCAAGAGTAATTGGTAGGTCGATTTTTTTTTCGGTCCCTAAAACCACAACGACCTCGTCTAGGAACATTGTTTTCATTCAGATACTGCTGCTAGACGTTGTTTTGGTTCCTCATATATGATGATATCTGTCTTGGCAAATAAGTCATTTGAGCCTGTTGACGTAAATGATTGTCTACTAATTGAAAAGACAAATTTCGCAAAAACTCTCTTCTCATATTATTGGGACTGTTAAACTTGTGAATCACCATTGTATTGATGCCAACAAAATTTAGCAAACAATAAAATACGACCATAGTCCAGTTTCGGGTATTTTTTGCACAATCACAAGAAGCGCAAAGTCACCCCTATTATTATTTTCCATACAGTGACAGCTCGTGCATTGGAGAACAGGGGAGGCTAAAGTCATAAAGACTATATAATACACACAGAAAAGCCCGCCGGAGGCTCGAAAATTTTTTTGGCCCGCACCTATTTAAAGCAAAATATGTAATATTTGCATAAATACAAACAAAAATTGTGTATTGCCGAAAATTATACGTATAAAACTGACCATAAAAAAACAAAAACAAGGAAAAAGGGTTGTCTTTGAGTTATCTAATATAAATCATTTTTAATTTTTCATTTTTAAACATAAAATTCAATAAATCTGAAGGAGACTTGCAATTTTGAAACATTTGTGGGTCGCTGTACATTACGATTAATTCATTTTTCAGTTGAATAACATCGCAAAATGGATACTGAACTATTAAGTCGTTATAAAGTTTTTGGGAAAAATATTTGGTATAGGACGAAAATTTTTCAAACAACAAATCAAAGTAGTTAAATTTAAGTAAATCTTCAAATCTAACTTTGATTTGCATTAAAAAGGTGTCCAATATTTCATTATAAATATGTTTATAAATCTGTTTGTAGTTTCTTTTTTTCGGCGCCGGCGGTTCGAGAGTTAAATCAATTGATTCGAAAATATTATTAAAAAATTCATCGTTATTTCTAAAATTTCTATTAAATTGTTCAACCGTTGTTTTTAGTAATTAATGTGTTGATTTATTTTGAGGAATAGAAAAAGCAACATCGGTATGTTCAAATATTAATTTAAATATTTCTAACAAGGAACAAAACTTGTGATCATTTAAAATATATTTGAAACCTCTCGCCTCCCTAAGACTTTGGTCGTCGGTTTTAAAATCGTCACTGTTTAGGTTAAAATTGTTTGAAAGCACTGAAATTACTGCCCTAGATGTAGAATTCCAACGCATAGCAGCAAAAGTTGGCATTCGGCTAACACATATTTCATTTGAAACATGGCTTCTTTTGGTGAATTTGAAAAGAATGCCGAAAATCCAGACAAACTTGAAAAAAATACGCGGCAATCTTTTATGTTGTTGCACGCTTTGCTTAATACTAAATTTGGGGTATAGGCATGACAATGCATATAAAGTGCATGAGGAGCTATGGACTTTATTTTAGTTTGTAAACCATTTAAACGACCGCAGCCCCATCATAGGTTCGTGCAATTAACTTTTGCCTAAAATTATAGGTGTCACACGTACGAATTAAAATATTAAACAAATCGTCAACTGTGCGCCCAGATGAAACATCATGAAAACCCATAAAACGTTATACCACATTACCATCTTTGACCTTTGACATATCTAAAAACGATTGAAAGTTGTGATGTACAGGTAATATCGGTGGTTTCATCAATTTCCCATGCAAAAAAAGAAACACTTTCAATCTCCTTGCTTATATTTTCCTTAATAATATATGCCACACTGTCTATAAACTCATTTTGGATGGTTTTAAGTGTGCCAAAAGTGCCAAATTGTGAATCATATTTGCTCCATAACATTAAAAGTTCCTTGTAATTGCCGCGATTAAGCGAATCTTCGGTTTCATCGTGTCCGCGAAAAGCTAATTCTTGGGAACCCAAATAAATCGTAATATCGATAAGTCTTTTTAATTTCGACCAATTTTCCCTAACCTGATTATTTAAAGAAATTATGGCCTCTTTTTGAGCTGTATCTAAAGCTGTTGCTATATTTTGTTTGCTAAACAATTTTAATTTACAAGCCGAAAATATATGCTCCTTAGATTTAAAATGTCTTTCTGTAGAACGAGGTAAATTTTATAAATCGGAGTACCTATCCTATTTTAGACCACGTTTGGTATTCGGTTTGTACGGAAAATAAAACACAGGGCCAACAAAAAAAATTTTTCTCGTTTAATGGAGCTGGTTAACCAATCGCATTTATCGTACCAACTAATATTAAATCCTCGATTTTGTCGATTATCTGACGCTTTAATTGAAATCAAATTTGGTTGAGACCTTCCCAGAGTTTCAATAATGTAAAATGTATTATCATAAGATAAAGACTTGAAATTATTTGTCAGCAACCAGTCGACTATATCGTCAGATTTTTTAATTTCGTTCAACTTATCCATAATAAATGGAAAAAACTTACCGAAAAGTGAAAACCTGAAAACTCCTTGAAATAGAAAGAAAACACTTTAAAAACACATTAAAAATATTACCAAAAAGCACTGCTACTGCCTGTTTTATACTCAAATAACAAATATTATCAAGAAACACTAAAACGATTTACCGAATAGTGACTGGTCAGTCACGGTATCCCGTCCGAATAATTGAATAAAAAACAAACGCAGTCATACACTAACGGAGACCAACTGGAGGATAGCCTCCTCTAAACGCTATAATTTCTGCAACTGAAATTACAAATTGGGACGTATGTCTCTGGTTGGATTGGTCTCGCGAAGCTTGTGTTTTTTAAAGCGGTAGGAGGCTTGGCTCCCTTGCAACGTATGGCATTTATTATTTCGGGTTGATGATTTATTCGTTATTCGTTCATGGGCGGTGCGTTTGAGGTTTGTTGGTGCATAATAAAGTGTGGATCGTACTACGTAGTGAGTGATAGTGTTTTTTCGGGCATATTATGTATTTATATTGAAAATTAATGGTAAAGTAATGATACCCAAGCATTTAAATGAAAATAATCATAATTATTTGTCAATATATTTTAATTTAGTGCGATGAATAGCCTCAAATTTTATTGGGAGGCTAAGCCTCCCTTGCCTCCTCTGACCAGTGGCCGCTGTTTCCATAATCATTTGATTTTCCTGTAATCGGGTCAATGTTGTCATGATATAGGCTGAATACTAATACTACATTCTTATTGGGTTTGTAGGAAACCAGCGTTACATGTTCACGAAAAGCAGGTCGCGTTGTAACTCTCTTTTATTCTTACGGATTGTACCCAGCAATGTTAGTTTCATAGAGCGGAGCGACTAATAACGGTATACTGGTAAACCAGTTGTCGGTCGTAGTATTCCGTCCAGAGCTGCTTCTAATCAAGACCATTCTACTTCCCATCATCGTGTATGCGTCCGTTGCCTGAAGTCGGTGCGTGGAAACATATGAACTCCAGATCCATAGGTTTATAAATGTTAGCTCCAAGTATGTGGATATCATCTCACAAAATCACACCAAAGCCATCTTCAAACCAATCCGGATGCTGTCGAACCGCGCTACGAGATTCCCAGGTGCCACTTAACCGGAACAACAACCTAGATTTCGAGAGTGGGTCAAACACAGGCCGACAAAACCTGTCGCTGTCACACATACACACACTCTTTGCCCGCGACAAACTCCCGCCAATCACAAAGAACCATCATGCACACAGTAACCCATACGAGTAAAATCACCATAGTCTGACTTCAAATCGAAAGATCTTGAACTTTACTCTCGCTGAAGTGCCCGGCAACATGTTGACGATCGCCAGGAATCCAAAGGGGTGGTGATATAGAAATTTTTGCTTGTGCACATAATTAGCTGTGGATAGTGAACCATGTCTTCATGAAGAATTTTGGCTTCTCAACAGGCCCAACAGGCACATTAACAAAGTCACGGACTGCATCACAACACTGTTCCAACGTCACAACATCAATCCAATCAACTACACTCTACAAAAAAAGGGTCTGACATCTGCCGCGATCTATAGCATTCCCTGTTCCTGTAGCTCAGTTTGCATCGGAATTACCAAACGTAACATCAACACCAGGTTACAAGAACACAAGAGTAGCTGGCGTCTCATACAACCGGAGAAATTCCGCAATTGTAGAACATGTCCCTGTAGAAAAAAAACATTTTATAAAATACGAAAAAACTACTCCCCTATTTAATTAAACGCTTTACCACACATGACTTAATAGGGAGGCCATTGAGCCATTTAAGCATCTCAAAGAAGGTATATGTGTCGATAGAAGCCAGGCTCTAAAATACAACTCCGATCGACAATCCAGCAGTAGCATACCTGTCAACAACGAAAGCCAATCAGAACAATCTGTGTACCAATCAGAACGACCCGTGCGAACCAATCAGGAGTGAGTCCCACCTACATCCCCACCAACCTCTGAAATATAAATACAAGTTTACATGTAGCTCGCTAGTCAGTCGTTGCTGAGATGTAACCTTCGTCTGCAGATATATCCTTTGTCCATCTTATTCTGCATTAAAATTTCTCTGTAACAGCAGGCGGCGAGATTATTGTAGGCCTTTGTTCCTCACAAACAAAATGTTGTGACTGTATGATATATTCATTTTACAGTTTGTTTAGTTCATAACAAAACAGAACTTTCCTCAATTGTCTTTCATCATTGTCTACCTGTAAGGCGTTATAAAATGTACCGACTTTCGAAAATCAACTGAAGATTTTTTTATTAAGAGGCCCTATTAACCGGTAATTTTTTTCATTTAATGTCGCTCAGCTGCCGATGACCACTAGGACCACGTAACTGGTGCGTCACAAGGGGGCTCAGGGTGAAGCCCTAAGGTCAGAGCGGCTAGGCAAAGTTCCAAGGAAGCTAACGCTCTTTGAATCCCTCCGATAATCATTCCATTCTTCTTTGCATCAAATATGTCACACGTTTCTTTCTCCCACTCACTAAATTTTTTTCTCTGAAACACTTCCACTGAACACTTCTGAAACACTTTCACTCTTCCACTGTTCGTCATCACCCATCTGACCAATGAGAAGCTACCGCGCGTACAGCGAGAAATTCAAATCAGTAGGGGAACAAAGCGAGTTCGAGACCACTTCACGGTTGGGCGTCTTTGGTAAGTATTTCAGAGGGACTTTAGTGAGTAGGAGAGTAGCGCGAATCAATACAGAGAAGGATGAAATGAGTATCAGAGAGATTCAAAGAGCGTGGGCCCCCTTGGGGCTCAGCCTCATTCCTCGAGCCTCCTTAGGACTTCACTCCTGAGCTCCCTTGTCACGCACCAGTCACGTGCTCCCAGTGGTCATCGGCAGCTGCGAGAAATTGAATTTTTGAAAAAATCTGTTTAAAATCTGTTTTCCGTTAAGCAGCTGTCGCTCCCCTACGAACGACAACTCTCAAAAGTCGAAACCTGTGCGACCTAAGGACTAACGAGGTCTTACCTTTCAACTTGTGGTTCCTAACATAAGATCGATGAGAATTGAACCTTCTTGGGTGTGGTAGGCTTTGTCCTTAACCTCGACATTGACGTAAGATGTTCAAAATGAATGTGAACTAATGATAGTGATGGCGGTTGTTTTGTCGGCTGTCATCGGCGATGCAGACTGATGAATAAAAATAGGAGGGAATGAGTATCAAAAAGATTCAAAGATAAGAGCGTGGTTGACTTATAAAAATAATAAATGTAAATGAAAACATTGGAAGCGTGAAAGTGATATATAAATAAAGTCAATTTGAAAACATCCCACACTTAATACTTTCCTTCCAGTAAACAATATAAGGAATCGAAAAAACAGGGTAATTTGTATCTGTAGCCCTCGTGGTTCAACTCACTAGGAATGGTAGATGTTACCCTCAAAATTTTAAATTGGAACGGGGGGTCAAAGTGGTACATCATTTTAATTGGCATTCAATATCTCTTCCAATGGTACCCTGACTTACTATTTTTTTATGAGCATTTTCCGAAAAATAACGTGCTAAGCTAACAGAACTAAATATTAGCACGCCTATACTGAGATGCATGGTTTGACCAGAACTGGTAAGAATATTAGATGGTACCTTTCCAACCCTTTATTAGGAGTAACATTGGTCATTAGCTCCAATTAATTCACATCAAAAAGTAGTCCAATAGTAAAACGTAGATGGCAGTAAAGTTGCATCTAGTGTATGCTGAATTTTTAATTCTCATCGCAGAAAGTGTACTGATAACCGTCCTTTTTTGCTACTTCTGCTGTGAAAAGTTTCTCTTTTCAGACAATGAATTGGTTCGCAAATTTGAACGATGTGGTAGTATTGTGCATACAGTTGTACCTGTTTAGCTGTGAACAAAAGTGTAAAAATGGTTTACATTCTTCGAAACAGAATTGAAATGATTGTAATTTATGGAGAAGTTGGAAAGTGCGCACAAAAGGCGGCATGTCTTTTTAATGAAAGACATCAAAATATTATAATTTGAGTCACCGGTATGTGCTTCGTTTGGTGAATAAGTTTTACAAAACTGGTTCAGTGACAAATAAAAACAGAAATAACCCCAGAGTACTAAATGAAGCATGATAAATTAAAGATTTGGGAACATATACTGCAGAGCCCACGGTTCAAATGCAAATTCTTCAAGAGCTCCACGAAGATGATAAGAATAGAAGAATAGAGTTTTGTGAAATCATGTCTCATCGAGTCAATATCATCCCTAATCTTCTGTTAAACATCTGTTTCAGCGTTCATTTTTTTCTGAATGGCAATGTTAATAGACAAAATTGTCGACATCTATTACCTAGAGTCATGCACATTCAGCCAAAAAGCTGTCTTTGATGAACAGGTACTGATCCTTAGACAAATACTGTACTGTATATCCCCATTTATTCGACCCAATCAAATAAATACAGGGTGATTGTTACCAAAATTACTGTTGCTGGATATAATATAAGGATCTGAGTTATTTTATATTTGTGTGATGGAGGAAATGAATATTTTCCTAATATCTATGGAAAAAACAACAAAGACAACGTAAAGAGCAATTTAATGGTACCTGATGAAAAAATAATAAAAGTCCCTCCAACAAAAGTTCCTCCTATATTCAACAATTCAAGACTCAGAGTCTTATGAAATAATGAATAATAAAACTCTTACAGAAAATAGTACATTCGCAATGTTTATTGTTTATATCACACTTGATGAAAATTATGAAATGCCTAGTTAAAATACTTTACATTACGACTACAGAGGGAAACAAGCAAAACAGTACCTAAACTTGTGGAGGTTGTGTAGTGACTGGATTCTCCCTACATTTCTCTTTATTCCATTCCTTCAAACCTTCAGGCAGCGTCGTATCCTCTTCGAAAGAACCAGTTCCTTCAACAAACTCCTCGTAGGTCGACTTCTCAGGGAATGGTCTCTTTCCCAACAATTCGATCATGTCATCTCTACTGATAATTTCTTGCTTCAACAACCTCTCCGCTACCTTAGCGACTAGATCTTTACGCTCTGTGAGCAACTGCGTTGTCCGTTTGTGCGCATTATCAATTAATTTCCTAACCTCAACGTCGATCAACTGAGCTGTGCTTTCTGAATAAGGTTTCTCCAGCATCATCTCTCCTTCGCGAGGCATATCAAAACTCACATTGCCAACCTTCGCGTTCATACCGTAATGTACTACTTGCGCATACGCGCTCTGCGTCACCTTCTTCAAATCATCCTGAGCGCCTGTTGTTATCCTTCCAAAGAAAAGCTCCTCCGACACTCTACCTCCTAGAGTCATGCACATTCGGTCGAACAGTTGCTCTTTAGTATACAAATACTGATCCTTAGGCAAGTACTGTGCGTAGCCCAACCCTTTCCCTCTTGGTATGATCGACACCTTGAGAAGTGGATCGGCATGCTGTAAAAACCACCCAGCAACTGCGTGTCCAGCTTCGTGGTAGGCTACTGTCTTTTTTTCCTCGGGCGACAAAACGTTCGTTTTCTTCTCCATTCCTGCTACAACTCGTTCAATGGCTTGTTCGAAGTGCTTCATAGTAATCGAATCGTTCAAATCTCGGGCGGCTATGAGCGCAGCTTCGTTGCAAACGTTAGCGATATCAGCGCCAGTGAAGCCAGGCGTTAAAGCCGCCATCTTCCTAGCCAAATCGGTTTTGTCGAGGAGCGTCTTCAGTGGTCCCAGATGTACCTTGAAAATACTAGCTCTGCCTTTGATATCGGGAGCTGGCACGAATATTTGTCTGTCGAATCGCCCAGGTCGAAGCAAAGCTTTGTCTAAGATATCTACTCTGTTTGTAGCGGCTAGAACTACGACATTAGTTGTGGTATTGAACCCATCCATCTCGACCAGAAGCTGGTTGAGTGTGTTTTCCTGTTCGGAATGACCTCCAAAACTTCTACCGCCTCTTTTCCGGCCAACTGCATCGATTTCATCTATGAATAGTATGCAAGGGGCATGTTTTCTAGCCATGGAAAAGAGGTCTCTCACTCTGGACGGACCAACACCGACGAACATTTCGAGAAATTCCGAACCGGATACTGTGATGAAAGGCACGTTGGCTTCCCCAGCGGTCGCCTTGGCTAGTAGAGTTTTACCAGTACCAGGAGGTCCTACAAGAAAGAGTTTTGTAAATACCAAATGTTTTGATTTCACATATTGTTATCAACAGAATAAAATCGCCTTTCTCTCTGTCTCTATCTCTCTCTCTTTCTCTGGGCACTGATACGAGAATAAATTATTATAGTTATTCAACAATATTATGAATGGGGTAATATAAGCATGGAATGGATAAGGGCTTGATTGTGAACAGTGACTTGGCAATGACAAAGGAATAGTAATTTGCCTTTCTCAGGAGAAAAATAGTAAACATAGTTTCAGCCGAATTTCAACTATATGAGAATCTAAAAAACAAGCACTTTTCCCAATTACCAGAACTGCAATAATCTTCTAGACACCCGTTTCACCAACCACGTTGGCCTCTTCAGGAGATGAAGTGGGTTGTCCCCACTCTTATGGAACCTTGTAATGGACGAGTTACAACGCCTTCTACACCATAATGGGCACAAAGTACTGATTTATGTAGACAACTTAGTCATCCTAGTCCAGGGCAAATATAATATATAATAGTGAAGGGACGCACGCAGCATATTATAAGTAAATGGACCGAGAAGGGCTAAACATAAGCCAAACGAAATTAATCATACTAGCATTCACCAAGAGGACCATAACAGAGGGTCTAGGACCTCTGAAACTTTAACGTGAAAAGATAAATCTGTCGGGTGAGGTCAAATATCTAAAAGTCATACAAGATCCCAGGTTGACCTGGATCCAACGTCTAGAAACAGTAAAAAGAAAGGCGGATGCTGTCCAAACGCACCTACAGAAAGAAATGAAAACATAAACCTATCATGATGTAATGGCTCTACATCATGGTGGTTAAACCCATGATAACATACGCATGGAAATAACGGGTGGAATTAAAACCATTTCTACAGCTGCGTTACAGACTTTTATTGGCCAAATCCTTTGTGAAATGAAAATTTCATAGATCTTTGTTTAATGGTAGTTCAATTAATAACAAATTTTCCCGGGTACATCTAGTGGAGAATAGTTAAACTTGTTATTTTGCAGAATCTAGAATACAGGCAATATTGCATATTCCAGCTTTCTTGATAAGTAGTCAATTCGAAATTGATCCTTATTCTACTCATTTGTATTAGACTTTTTTTTTATTGGCATAACTGTTGTCAGAGCCAGGATGAGATCAGATTGGAGGTTCATATATGAGAACGAACTTTAGCAAATTTACCAGAGTTAGTGGCAAAAATAGAATTAAAATAAAACATGATGTATCTCCCCCAATTCAAAATTGTGCGAGAAATTGTGTGCGAGAAAAAAAATGGAACCTAATACAATGGCACCAGTACGATTCATCTTACCAACATATAAAAAGGCTTAGGTTCTTTCTATTATAATTCAACTTGTTTCAGTTATTATCTACTTCAAATTCTATAATTTATATCTGATAATATCCTTATAGGACGAAAATGCAGTAACGTTAGTTACAAATAAAATGATAAAAACATAGAAAATTAGAAAGTTTCATTTCTCATTTTTCATGATGATGTCCTGCCACGTAGTAACGGCTACATCCATCAATTTATATTAGAAATGTAATATTTTATTGGGGTGCAATCAATTTCTCTTCAACTTGTGCCATTTTCATCTGATTCATATACTGTCAACTTGTTTACATTTATCAGCTCATCAATATCTCAAAATGGAGAATAATACAGTTTTATTCACTATTTCGTCAACGTACCTGTGAGCATTGCCCCCTTAGGAATTTTAGCGCCAAGATCTATATATTGTTGAGGATTCTTCAGAAAATTTACAAATTCCATAATTTCTATTTTTGCTTCTTCACACCCAGCAACATCTCTGAAACCCAATCAATCAATAATAGTAAAAATAACTATTTTTGCAAAAAATATAATGTATCTGATAAAGAACCAAAGGTGTATTTTATTTCATCTAAGACAAATCTTTCTACTCAGACGTTCCTAGGTACAAGTATCTTAGATTTTCAATATCATTATTATTCGGGTTTAAAGGACTTCGATTTTTGGAAGTTTTTCCTGACGTTTCGCTGGCGTGAGTGGCTAACTTCTTCAGAGGTTTATACATCCTGAGTTAATCTCCGATAACTGGATATTACAGTTGCGTAAAGCGTATTTATGTTGACTCAGGTAGTTTGGTGTGCTAATACCTGTACCTGGATTAGGTCGACGACCTTTAAACCCGAAAAATAGTGACACTGAAAACCTCAGCCTGGAAAGCCTTAACCATTTTATCCTAGATTTCAAAACCATTTTCATAGCCACTTGCAAATAAAGAATGGATTTTTTACCCATCTAGAAATACACACAATTTATATGTAAAACTTACTCACATCATGTAAGTCTGTCAGCATACAAAATATGTGTTAATGGTTGGACTCATCTTATATAAGTTTTACATACAATGTCACACATAAAGTCCGCATCAAATGGGATTTTTTTTTGTTCATCTCTTCAAGCAACTTTTGATATCTCCATTAGGTTGTGCTTTAAAAATGACATGCATATGACCGATCAACTGATTTTTCTTCCCTGTTCAGAAAAGCAGTTATTGCTCGAAATTTCGAAAATCGGTAAAGAGAAAAGATGAATGTTTTTTCATTTTTTTTACCCATATACCAATTTTTAGCTCTCTAGTACAAATTTAGTTTTTTTTTAGTTTTTCGAAAATTTGACATTTGCCGATTTCTCAAATTTAGCCAAACCTCAACAAAGTTAGTGCTTTATGGCTAACTTATCTTTCCAACGCATTTTTATTACCAATTGCAATTCTAAATACAACTTATTTCGTAAAAATTTAAAACAACAGAAAAAATTATGCCAAAAATGATGCAAAGTTGATACAGTGTTTAAAAACAGATAAATATTTCACTTTATTTCTACTTTTTGCGAAATAGCTTGATACATAAGCATAATTAAAAAACAATATCAATGAAAAGTCAATAATTTATCCCTTACTGCACTTTGCAAACAGTTAAACTTTGATTTACTAATTACGAAAAATTACAACGCAATTAAACTAAGGGAAGGAATTATACGAAAGTAATTTCACATTTACTAAATATGTTTTATGAGGTATGAATGAACAAAATTACTTCAGAAATCAATTTAGATTTTGTTGCCTAGAAAACTAAACCGTAAAAAATTCTNATTTAGAATTGAAATTGGTAATAAAAATGCGTTGGAAAGATAAGTTAGGCATAAAGCACTAGCTTTGTTGAGGTTTGGCTAAATTTGAGAAATCGAACCAATTCAAGTTTATTCAAGTAAAACGAATTCTTAGATCTCAAATTACCTGAATTTAACTCCAATATCATTTGAATTTATGAGTTTAGCTGTACTTTCCATTACTCCCCCAAAGAGGCCGCCTCCCCTCTTTCCTCTTTTTCCACCCATCATTTCTGCTGACCTTCTCATCATGTAGATGAGAAATCCAATGACGAGGAGAGTTGGAAGCAATCCTGAGAGACTAGCCGCTTCTATCTCAGTCTTGTAAATTACAGGTACAAAATTAGCAGGCTCCAAGTTCATTTCTACCTGCGCATTTTCAAGGTTTCTTTCAAAGGAATCTACACTCCCGATATTGAACCAAATGACATTCTGAAAAACATTCTTGAGGAATTTGTAGAAGTAAATAGTTAGAAACTTACAGCTCCTTCTACTGTATTACCAGGTAAAAGTTTCACCCGAACCCACTTCTTGTTCACAACTTCTAATTTATCAACAACTCCTCTTTGTAAATAGCTGAAATGATTTTAATAACAATTATTATTGCCGTGTCTACTTCTTGGATTCAAACTTACTTATGTACAAATTCCTTCCAGCCTATTTCTTTGTATCCCATTTCCCACATCGTAACAGTTGCTAGAAATGCTACAGCTGCTGCAGCTCCCAGTACGTACCATTTGTCTCTCTCATTATCTCCAAAAGGTTTACCACCGCTACCTCTGAATAGAAATCAAATGAATTTTAAGAATCATGATGGGAGATGGGAGATCATTATGAAAAATGAGAAACTTTCTTTGTATTTGTAACTAATGTTACTGCAGTTTCGTCCTATAAGTACATTTTCAAACGAGTTTATTGTATTCCATTGAAAATGTCCTATATTTATTTTATCTGAACTTTGGGATCAATTAGCCGTATATTGTTTAGAAAAATGACCATCGATATTTCCCGATTCCGGAGAGGGAACCTGAAAATCGGCTACCAAGCCCAAGAAAGGCAGCAGGCGCGCAAAGGAGGATTACAAATAAGGCAGCAGGCGCACGTGTTAATAAAAAAATTCTTTTTTCAAATGTAGTAATACATGTAAAGTGTGTTCGAATTATATCAAAGAGTTACGTACAGCGCCATCTGCACGCGAATGTCGATAATTCTGTCAAATACACATCCCGAGCTTGAGAGTTACGAACAAACTGACAAGCAAACAAACATACTTACATACAGGTGAATCTACTAAAAGTATGTTAATAAGATAATTTACTAAGAGTAACACATTCATTAAATTTTTCATTTTATTATTCAATAATTTCCTGAAGGGAGTAATAGGTTATCTCTAGTAGGAAAGACTTTAGTGTAATTTTGAAGCTGTGGATAGTACTAGAGTTTTTCAGTTCAAGTGGTAGCAGATTAAATAATCTGAGCTCTATTACATTGCGGGAATTGTAAGTCAGTGCATTTTTACAATATGGCATATGAAAGTATGTCTTGCACCTGGTATCAATAAAATGCACATTTTCATTTCTTATGAAACATACCGAAGACGTGATTCAACTTGATCATAATACAGCATAATCAGTTGTTTCTGGTCTAAAATATTACGAAGGTTTATCAGAAGATAATTCATGGAGTTCAATTTTGATACAACTGTTCCACAATTAGTTTTCCAGCTGAGAAATTCATCCAAGTGTACACCTAAAAACTTCACCGTAGGGCACGGAGAAATTTCATCATGTTCAATTCTCAAGTTGAAACTGGCTATTTCTTTTTGTCTAGCATGAAATCATATCAAACGTTTTTTTTGTTTATTCAAATGTAGGGAATTTTCTTTGAACCAGGTGTTTATTTTTTGCAGGATTAAGTTACCTTTGGTTTGTAGATTTTGATATATTTTATCTGATATAACCAGTGATGTGTCATCTGCATATGACAAATACAAGTGGTAAAAAACATAGAAAGTTTCATTTTTTATTTTTAGAATGAAGTATAATGACATGTTCGCTACCATCCAAACATAATTCAACTCTTGCAAATACTTTCTACAAAGTCAAACTTTACCAGGTACAAGCTGCATTGAGGAAAAAAGTTTTCTGGTTCTGTTCAAGCTTAAACAAGTAAACATTTCACGGAATAATAGTTATATAAATTATTCAAAACAATCTGCAACTCAACAATAATTACCATAAAAGAATGTGAACAAAACTAACGAAAAAACCTTATATCTACAATACAAACCTTGTAGTGAAGCAATCTTTACGTTAAGAATAAAATTATTAAGGAAAGGCGATGACATCTCCTCTTATGATGACACAATCTATGGGACCTGACAGCCTTGAGTAGCTTCGTTGATTTTTGACATTCAAAGATTAAGTTCTCTGTCGATCCCATAGATGGCGTCTTCGTGAGGGGAAATGTCATCGCCCTTCTCCACTAAGGCTTGTCCTCTTGGTACCACTGATGATTATTCATTTATAAGGTAGGCAAGCCTAATATACAAAAAAATTACAAATTTATAAATATCTTACAACATCATTGAACTATGTAAATATAATGAACATTTGAAAGTACATTCAATGGAAAACAAAATACACATACATATTTATTGATTGTTAGGTTAGACTGTTAGATCATATTAAAGAAACACCAACAAAAAAATATCACAATGAGCTGTCACTAATATACTTCTTCAATGACGACTTAAATTGATTTAAATATATTACTGGAGTTTTTTCCCAACACCAAATCGTTATTTTTAACACATCGACACATGTTTCGATCACCAAGTGATCATCTTCAAAGAGGAAGATTAAAACACAACGACAACTCGAGGTGTTAAAAACGATTTGGTGTTGGGAAAAAACTGCAGTAATATTCATCACTACACCAAAGGTTCCAAACAGTGCATCATAAAACTCTATTTTGGTTAGAGTGTCTGAATAATTTGAAGAGGTATCTCATTTTCATTATAATGAAAATTTGATAGGATTCATTGACCAGTCTCAATTCTCAAGTCATAAGTGATAAGTTGTGAGAAATTAAACCTTGATTTTCAATGGGAACATTCATGTACAGCTTAGCAAAATTCAACTTGAGGGTGAAATTCGCACACCACTGCACTTGCAGTAGATACAGGGCACAAGTACAGCCAGAGGAGAAAGTAAGATAAATTTGATGTTATTTGTACTGTGGTAGTGCAATCTGTATTTTGGTATGGTGTTTGTGTCAAACAGAGAAATTATTGCAAATTCATACATTTTATGCAGCAAGAGGCACATGCGGGTGATCCTATAAAATATTTAAACAAAGTTCAAGAACGATGTAAGTAAGTTAGCGACATAAGATTCTGCACCAGAAAATGGCGCAAATGCATCATTTACAAGATTCCGAAATAGAAAAGGAACAAGTTCAAAGACAAACTTTGATATAATTAATCTCACTTTTTTCATAAAATTTCATTTTTGCATAAACAAGATATTAAAATTGCACATAGAACAAGTAATATTTTGGGAAAGTTAGTTGAAAAGAATAAAGACAAAACATTCAAATTCGAGAAATCAGGAATATATTAATTAAATTGTGGAACTTGTCCTCAGGTATAAATTGGTCAAACTTGCAGAAGATTTTTGAATCACATCCAAGAACATCATATGAGCTATGTAAATGAGAAAACAGGTTCAAGTAATTCAAATCATCTTCTAGAAGAAAATCATATCTTGAACCTAGATTTTGAAATTTTACGCATAGAAAATAAAGGTTTAAAGCTAAATTATCTGGATTCAATTGAAAATGTGAATGAAATCGATAAACAATTACAAGGATAAAACATAATTTATACAACACATACCCTTGAAAAAGCTTGGAGTGATGACACAAATGAAGATCTTTTGAAACCAACCTCTGAAGAGCAAAAGCTGATTATTATTAATGCTAGCAGTGAGCATGCTTTTGTTCCACAACCCTAATTATTGTTCAAATCTCAAACAAGAATTGGTGATTAGAACAATGAGATAAATTGATGTAATTATAAAAAACGGCTTAAGAAAAAGCTTATTTCTAATTTGAAGAAGAAGAGTGTTCTCGTAACAGATAATGTAGAAAGCAAAAAGTATCCAACTTTTGGCAGTGGGAAAGAATGGCTTGTAAAACACAATTTTCTTTTTGCAAATGCTATATCAAAAGTGAACACTTATGTAGTCTTACAAGATTGAATAAACCAAAATTTAAAATATACGAAATTGATAAAATACTTAGTGACAGTGAACATGATATTTATAATACTGCCATCTTATAACAAGGATTTGAACCCAATAGAACTTGTTTAGGCCTCTCTGAAGCACATATTGCTGAAATGCCGATTTTGACCTTAAAAAAGTATAATCATATGCAAATGAATTCTTTAAAACTTACTCTACACGTAAATGGAAATCACAAATACAAAAAAAGCATCGAGTTGTATCAGGTATTTATGGAAGATATTGTAATCAATTTAAATGAAAGTGATGTATCTGTCTGATTTAAATACTATTGACTGGGATAGTGGTAGTAGAACATACTAGAAATTTTATTAGAATTAAGTATATAACTTGAAACACAAAATATTTTGAATTTTATTAAAAACTTGCAATCACACTTGATTATATGCATTCAATTCTAATAATTTTAACATATTTATCTTCTATTGAACTCTTACTGATATCTTTCAAATTTAAAAATGTATGCGTCATATTGTACTTAATAACAACTTTGTCTATACTACTCTAACGTCCAACTACTTTCTCCCTCCATTTTTTTAAAGGACAAAATACAAGCAATACCTGTGGAAAAGTAGCGATTCGCATTGGATTTGAATCGCTCCATCTGTTCATCTAGGCTTGATTCTTACCCGTAAGATGAAATTTGTTAGGTTATACACCTCGTAAGTTTTCACTCCTGACATTCAGAAAGGAATTTTGATTAAGATCTTGTGACTTAAAACTCATGACTTACGGTGGCTTTCTAATACATCAAGGGAACCTTCGTGAGAATTGAGACAAGTCTTCAACAATTTCTGAGTGATTTAATTGTAAAACTCTACAAATAGTATGACAATGTTGAATGCTATAAACTGAATATGTAATATTATATAGCTGCTCAAAAACACCCGAACTAACCAACCGTTCAATTATTCGAAAGTTAAATAAATATTTATAAATCTGTCTTTTAGAAAAAACATTGGAGCAAAAGTATGTGTAGCACTGTTTTACTTGAAGTTTGAACCATACTGCTTTCAAACTTTGTTTCTAGTGACACTGTTTTGCATTGAATTAACTCGTGAATCCATTATATATTTTAGATAATTCGATAAAATTCAAATCTACATTCCGATGAAACTCTATTTTGGTTAGAGTGTCTGAATAATTTACCAAAATTATTATTAAAAAAACAAAAGATTCCCTCAGTCTTTATCTTCTATATTTAATTTTAGCAGTTGAATATGAGGCCTTCAATTTTTCACGTCTTCTTTATTTTCTCAAATAGTTAATTTACTGAATGTAAACTTTCATAGACGGAGATGACTGTGTCAAAGTTTCTTTTCGTTTTTTTTTGTCCGTGGTCTGCAGAGTTTTATGCCTGACATTTTGTCTACTACTGCGGTAGTCCAAGCAACTAGGTAACGGCCCAAGTGCTTGAGTTGTTCTCAACGCAGAAACTACAATGCTGCAATTTGTCAAGACAACACCATGTATCTGTGAATTTTTGCTGAGGAACTCAACAACGCAAAGAATGTCTTCAACGGGCCATACGTTCCAGGAGGGACAACACCAAAGTAACCACACTGGCAACCCAGCTAAGCTCATCCAGAAAAAAACTTGCCTTCCCTATTTTACAAATGTTATAGACCAGATTGGGAGAATTTAGAGAAACAATGTCAGCTAAGGGCCCCAAAGAGCCTTACCACTATCCAAGAATATAGAGAGAGGCAATATTAATTCAGAAACACAGGAATAATTTCAATGGAAATGAAGAGGCCATGAACATTAATAAAAACTGACTACCTGTCCTTAATTGACACAATTCATTTACTGTATGTAAAGTAGAAAAGAATTCGCAATTGGTGACAAAGTAATGACTTTTTTGAAAATTTTATTGGTAGGATGCATAACAAATATACAATAAACAATCATTTTTCATTGGGCAATTATCATTCATTCCATTAAAAAAATTAACTTGTAATGATACAGCTGACACATGAAAAATCTCAAAATGAAAATTAAAAATGACGTTAGTGGGGCATATCCATCAAAGATGGCTTTTGGATAGGTCAGAGGTAAGGACGCAAGGCAGAAAATTGAAAATTTCCAATTTACCTTGCATTACTTTTCCTTACCAATGTTACATTACCTAATACAGGTATGTTAGTTCAATTGTTGAACTATGTTTACTCATTGTGGACGTGTTATAATGAGTTTTTCATAAATTCATAAACTGGTTGTAACCCCCTACTGAATGGCAACCTCCAGAAGTAAACACTTGTGCGAGCTAACGATTAATGAGGTTTCACATTTTAACGTACGACACCTAGCACAGATCCTCGCATTATCAAAAACTATGTGTTATAAAAGAAAACAGCAATATTTACCCCCTGCCTGTTCCTCCAAAAAGTCCAAAAGACCATTGTTCGTAAGGTTTCGAACCACTAGGACCCGTAGAACTTGGAGGAGGTGGTTTAGGTGCTTCTTTGGGTTGTTCCGGTTTTGTATCTTTTGCAGCTTTTCCTTCTTTCACAGGTTCTTTCAAATTCTTTGCACCACCTGGTTTGAAATACTTTTCGAACCCTTTAGGTGGTTTTTCACAAAATATCCTGAATTCGTTCAGTACTGCTTGTTTCAATGAAAAGTTTATCTGTGAAAAATATTGATGAAATATTGCACAAGTGAAAAGTAGTTTTCAATACCTGTGAAGTATGTACATTACACTGCTTGAATGTTTTCCACACTAAATTTTCAATTTTCCTACAACTATTAAAGAGACGATATGCCATTATGCTGTATAAATCTCAAATCATTTGCTGGAGTTTTCTATAAGTCAAAATAAAATCAAATCACATAACTTTATTCTATACACAACCTCACTTTTCGGATTTAGGTTCACTCGATTTGACATATTTGACAACTGAATCAGAAGAGACGAGTTCTTAAATTCACCGATTAGTCCACCGATTGATCCAATAGATTCATCTATCGGTCCATTCTTTTATTTCAACATACTATCAGAAATTTTTTGAATTGAATTTATGAACTCGCCTAGTTTTTTTAGGCAAGTTTTGTTGGCTTTAATCTTACTCTAGATTATAGACATAATATTGACTGGCCGTGACGTCACTTTTACATATATTTCACCTGCGAATCACACAACTTCTTGGCCACTGCGTCACATCACATGTGACAAATCAATTTTCAAAATTTTCACAACACGTAAAACTTCAAAACGTCGTATAAATGTGAATACGGGTTTTATATAAAAATATAATTGTATCTAATTCTATTTATGTGTAGTTCGCCGATTAATACCCTCCACAATAAATTTCACCATCATGATTATACATTTCTTTACCATGTGAAACATTGAATCTTAATGAACTATATTAACATTAAAGAGAACAAAATTCGGGTCAGTAGGCCGTAGAATTTGAAGTTCGAAACGTTCCGTCTACTATTGCGGCCAAACATGAAGTAATCGATGTACATCGACGACAAAATGAACAATTGATGGAATCCATCAATTGAAAGCCGGTAATAAAAAACAGTCCAATTGAATTCCCATTACATCGGTGAATTAACCGATGAAAAAGGAACATACGGAAAATGTGCATCAGTTTTTACCAATAAAAAGTCATAGGATTTCTTTCATGTCATCTGTCAATCATAAAATCTGGTAAATTTTGAAAAGTAGGAAATGAATTTTTGACAACAAAAATATATTTGATTGAAAAATTACCTTTGTTTCCACCGCAATTTGTTCTTGTATTAATGTAGTAAATGAAAATCACACTATTGGAAAACTTGAGATTACTAGTTAACTTTAGAGGACGTTTATAAATGATCAAGTAGTGGATTGGAATATACATAATGAAAATGGTTCAAAACTAGGAGAGAGGATTGCTACATAAGTGAGTGAAGGGATATAATGGATTGATCAGTCACAATTCTTATTTTAATGTTAATTCAGATTACATATGTCCTTCAAACAATAAAAAAACAGGTATGTCCTAATATTTTTTCGGACAATACTTTGCACCAAATGATCTAGTTGAACAGAAAAAGTAGGTGTGGATCAATAGATTCTTTCATGTTTCCAAAAAAAAAGATAGGTAAGTCCAAGGAAAAAATTTCATTTTTTGAGTTTCAAAAGAAAGTGATTTACCAACTTTAATTTCTTAAAAACATTCACATGAATTAGTCCTTCACCATTTGTTGGCCTATCAAATGTTTAGTACATCTATTCATTTTCTCTGGTGAGTTCTTCTTCATGTTAACTATTTTTTTCTGTTTGGTGAAATTGACTTTTTACATTTTTAACTTGCAGCCTTATATCAGAAGACAAACTAATGAATGACTTATCAGTAGAAACGGATGGTAAACTAGACTGATGCGTTTCTTTCGTTGGTTTCAAGTGGATTTGTATATCCCATTGTCTCTTACTTCGGAATTGTTTATTTCTAGTGTCCTTAGATTTCAGTTTTTTATGTTCTTCCAAAATGTCGATCACCCCTGGTCGTATATCTCCTCGTTCTGTAAACAACCCTATAGCACTCAACATTTTTTCATCAACTTTTGTCATATCTTTCCCATTCAGTTTCAATGGGTTTGACTTTTCATAAATGGAGCGTTTTAATGTTTCTTCGGCTTTATCAAAAGTTTTGGTACCATACTGAGATTTTTGACTCATTTTTTCAAATTCAACATCGTCAAAAATTATGCTATCAGTATCCGATTCATCTTCATGATTTTGAAATATTTTATTTTCAAATATTTTCTGGCTGCCGATTTTTTCTTTGGATTTTGATATCTTGTCAAACATATTTTTAACTTTGATAGGTGTATTAGGTCTTGAAGGGAAAGGAATATTTGGGTCATTGCTTTGAAAATAGTCTCTTTCGTTATTTTTGACAGACGATATTGTTTCCAAATCCAAATTTTTCTTATCTTTTTGTCGAGCATATTCTATTAAGTTTATTTGTGGTTGTATATTCACTATATTAAAACAGGTTTTTACCAGGTTCCCTTTTTTTAAATTTTTCAGTTTATCCAACTTGAGAAAATTATTCAAAATATCTTCTAAAAGATGTTCTTTTAAAGGATCGAGAAAATTATCTTGACCAATTTCATTTCTGGATTGCATTCCATCTGTTTCAGACAACGATGAGCAGCCTTCATTCCAAGTTTCAGGTTGTTCCTTCTCTTGGATAACATTCAGTACATCAGTCTCCAATTTATTTTTCAGGGTAAATTGATTTTCATCATAATTTTTACTATTCAAAGGAGGGACAATTGTATTAAATTTTGAACTTTTCTCTGTTTCAAGTAACGTTGAATGTTCTTCACTATCAGACAATAACTTTCGGTAATTTGATCGTTGGTGGCTTTTTGGAGGTTCAGAATATTTCAAAATAACCGAGAACAATGAAAAATAGTTGGGAATGTCAGGAAAAATAAATGGTACTTCATTTCTTCCGGAGTCATTGTTCTCAAAGTATTCCTTTAATTTTTGATTCATTGATTGATGCAATCGATTCACATAATCCAAAGCCTCAATGTAGGTCTTTCTACTGTCTTCAGAGAAACTTTGTAAACCAGTACTAAACTGAGTATCTTGGTCAAAAGGTGTATGTTTCCAAAAGGTACAATCAGTCTGTGTGTTTGAATGCTTCTTCCTTGAGACATAATTCCTTTCTGCTATTAAATGGGAATAAGTTCTAGATCTTGCTACAGTGCGAATCACAGCCTTTTTTTTCGGCTGCATGTTTGGCTCATGCTGAAATTTTTCATACAAATTCTATATTTTCATACTTGTCAAATGTCATGAAGGCGATCATCAAAAATGTCAAGATGTATATCTAACTTGATTATCTAGCAGTTTACCCTTTCTACAACTTTATAAGGTTCTTCAAAACTTTTTCCTGATTGTGGAAGGTGAAAACTCTCAAAACCTCACTAGAAAACTGATTTTCTTTAAAAAATCACTTATATTTAATACTCCAATCGCAAAGGCCTGCCGGAAAAACTACTTTTTTGAGTATTACCACGACAGACATTGGATCCAATGTACGTGCAAGTTTTTTCATTAATAAATTAATGCAGACAGATGGTCACTGATTTCGAAATATCACTCCTATGAGTGCAGGACAGACTTCATGAAGACAGGTTTGCCGTCAGATACTCGACTGAGTATCACATAGCAATTCTCTTTTAGATAAACATCTTGTTTCTCTAAGAGGAAACTTGCACAAATGTCTGCCGGATATAATCCGGATATATTCAGGAAAATAATTGTTTTTCGGCAGACATTTGTAGAATCCTACTGTATAGGTTTCATTTTCTTGACCTATGTATATCTCTCCTCGACACAGTCATGGGACCAAAGAGTAGGCTTTCACGCCTGGAGATAACCGTTTCAAATCTATATTATGGGTTTGTTAGTCATAATCTGTAAGTTCTTATGCCTGATACTACCAAGTATCTGCTGTGAAGATATCTAGAGCACTAATCGTTACCTCATCATCTGTAATAATGTGTACCGCAATCGTAGATGAAACGCCTTCCATAAAAACCTGCAGGCCACAGCCAAAAACCCGAAAATCAGCTTCTCTGTTGAAGGCTTTGTTCAAAAGATTACCTCGTAGTTGAATGTATGAAGAAGATTTCGCATCAGCGTATATAAAAAATAAATTGAGTCATCAGACGACCATTCTTGTGGGTATAGTTCTCATTTTGACGCCTGATCGCCCGACTGATTTCCGTAATATTATATTGCTTGCTGAATAGCAATGTTCTTCATGGTATTGGCCATTAAAGTCATTTTCTGGCAAGTATTTGTCAGATTCTACCTACTATTCAGAAAATCTGAAAGAAATGTTTGAAATTTTCATCTGAAATATTAATTTCCTTGAACAATAGATGTCACATACTCAACAAAGAGAGATTTTAATGCAAATATTCACATTTTTGTCGAGTACAACTGATCAACTTCAACAGAAAACAGATCTTTCAATACTACTGAGTTTTTTTTTATATTAATACAAAATCGCACGAACATCTTGATGGAAGATAACAATTAAGACTCAACTCAACAGATGTGCAGGTTTGTTGTAACGATTAACTTTAGGAGCCAACACCTCAGTCTTTCGTTTCAAATATACAGGAACATAATCAACATCATCATCGTCTTCTTCTTGCTTACTTCCTGATTCCAAAGGAACTAATGGTATATCGTTTGAGGATTTCTTTGGTCTCAGGTGCAACCGTTCTTCTTTAGCTGAAATATAGAAGATGAAAATATGAGGAATTACAATTATTTCTTATTTCTGCCCGTCAATAAATGTTGCCATGTAAGTATTAACATTATCTAACGGTGTATCATTTTCTAAGTTAATGATATCTTGTATGAGAGTTTTTACTAACGTTGACATGGATTATTTTGGGCCAAACTTGGTGACCGTTGGAAGAAAAAAAAAGGGGTGTGGTGTCCTATTCATTTTCCTTTCAGCAAGTGCAGTTCATTCAGAAATTGCATCTTCCTTGACCACAGATTCATTGCAAAAATATGGTATTCTGAGAAAATTAATTATGACAATAGGACAAATCTCAGAGATGCTGCTGAGGAATTGCGACGATCAGTCATCGTCTATGGACAATCACTGAACGAAAAAACTCTAGCTACCTTGTTCACAGAAGCGAAAACTAATCGTTAATTCAAAACCAATTACCCACGTATCAATCGATCCAGGAGATGCTGAACCTCTCACTCCGAATCATTTTCTTGTAGGGTACGCACACATGGAAGGTCCACCTGGAGATTATGAATCGGGAAAATATTTGAGAACAGGGTGGAAAAAGTCACAAATGCTTGCTAACACCTTTTGGTAAGGATAGCTTGAAGAATATTATCTATGTTGAACTACCATTTTGACTTCATGAAAATGAAGAAATGAGCTGAAGAATGGGATTTTTTTACTGGGGGGAAGAATGTTTCTCCTTGTTCAATTTAAATATCTTCAAATACCCTTTGTATATAAGTTTCATTTTCATTAGTTTGTTATGTATTTTTTTACTCAGTTGTTCTCAAGGTAATTTTTTATTTGATTGTTAAAGAATTGTCATACATTTGAAATAGAAACGTTCAATGAATAAAAAAACGTGCTTTATTGGGGTTTATAGAAGCATCTTTAAGTAACAAGCAACTTGTTTGAAATGGTTACAAAAAAATTCAAATTTTGGTTCAACTTATTTTCTCAAGTTCATTACACGGAGCGACCCAAAATGTTATAATTTGATAAGGTCCCCATTAATTAAAAGAAACATGGTAAACTACACTTTTTTGCTGCTTAGGAGCCGTCTAAGTTTTCTGAAGATTCTGCAATCTCTATCTTTAATGACAACCCATTACAACAATCTTGTTTCCTGTGCTATAAGTCCTTATTTTCTTGACATAATTTTGGATATCCATAAATTCCTTGAATCCTATGCCTCAAATTCATTATAAGACATGAAGAGCTGTTTCTATCACTTTGTTGCATAACTTGCAATTGAGGATTTTGTTACATACAGCCTCATTTTGTTTAGGGGTCCTCCAAATAGACAATGTCCAGTGAGTAGTCCTGTAATTGTTCTAAGTCACTCTGTTCTAGTGAAGTAGTTCTTCAGTTACTTGTCAGACAGTCTCACAAGTCATAACTTCTAGACTACTGGGTGTATCAAAATAAGATTTAGTATCGGTAAATGGTATGTGAAAAATAGGTTTCACTAAAAATGACCCCGGTCCTAAATTTTTGAATGGAACACCCTGTATATTGTAACATTTTTTTTATTTCTGAGACAATTTTGGATCAGAATGTGATAGTTTCGAAAGTTTTTACGCCTACTTAATTTTTTCAGAGTCACTTTTGAAATATCATCTAGATAGGTAAACTAATCTAAGGACTTCAGGTTATATCAGAAAATTACAATGGCGGAGTTTTAGTGACTAGTATGTTATCTTGCTGATTTATCGATTGATTTCTCCTAAAGAAACCGTTTTGTCAACCTCAACCAAAGCAAGAACGTTATCTCAGCCTCCTCATTTATGATGAACCTCTCTACCTCTCGATTTCCCTCTTACCTAAGACGATTCTCAACAAATGGAAAAATACTGATGGGATGGACGTTGCCGATCGGAATGTCTCTGAGCATACAACTCAGCAATGTCTCTGAGCATACAACTCAGCAACATTTATTGAATTTCTGTGGCATTCTCCAAACAATAACAACATATCAACTTTTTCACTTCGAGTATACATTATTTTGACGAAAAATTAAACTAAAATTCACCCTTTACCTTCTGTTCATGAAGCTTATGTCACTGTCATAACCTAAGTGAGTGTTTTGTTCTTCAAAGAAGGCTTGATGGAAATAACTGCAAAATATTATGCATCATGCTCATGCCTGTCCATGGCACGCTTAACACAATAGTTAGACACGCAAATGTAATTTTGCCAACTTGTCTCATTCATATCTAACATACTAGTCACTAAAACTTCGCGATTGTGATTTTCTTATATCACCTGAGGTCTTAGATAAGTTTACATCTGATCATGGCCACTTGGATGCAATTTCAAAGTGACTCTGAAAAATTTAATAGGTGTAAAAACTTTCTGAAATGTCACATTCTGATCCAGAGTTTTCGGTGAAACCGGAATTGACCGGAATGTAAAAAATATGTAAAAACTCCCTTCTTTACATACAATTCACCTATACCAAATCTCATTTTGATACACCTAATAGTCTAGAAGTTGTGACTTGTCTAATAGATTCGTTGACAGCCCGTATTCTGGTTACTTTAGTCAGTGTTCTAATTTTTTTTTTTCATTAACCAGCTGTCGCTCCTTTGAATAAATACAACCCTCAGAAGACGATTCTTGTGCGAACTAAGGATTAACGAGTTCTTACCTTTCAAGGTGCGATTCCTGGCATGGTTTTGTTGACTGTTTTTTATATAGGTGTCTTATACAGGGTGGAACTGAATAAGAGTAAAACATTTAAGGAGGTGATTCCTCATCGAAAAAAAGATAGAATCTTTCATATAAAGAAACTTCACTGGAGCA
>NW_019291561.1:63963-75271 GCF_000500325.1 Leptinotarsa decemlineata
TCGGAAATAAATTTTTAAATGGTAAACAAATAATAAGACAAAAAGTTACATTGGAAATAAATTTTAGGGGTTGCGTTTTCCACCCCTTACAACCATGGGGTAAACCAAATAAATTTCTGGCTAAGTGTCTTTTTGGTAGTACAAAACGTCAGGTTAATTTCAATATTGTAACTTTTTTAGTGCTTGTGAAAAAAATTGTTATACAAATTTTGTGTACCCCCTTTAAGGGGTACACAAAATCCTTTAACAAGGGATGCTCCAATGAAATTTCTTTATGTGAAAGATCCTATCTTTTTTTCGATAAGGAATCACCTCCTTAAATGTTTTACACTTATTTAGTTACACCCTGTATATTTTCATTAACTGCTACCTTATTGAAACAAATGGTTTTGAAGTATCTTATAGATATTATATGGAGATATTACCTGTTAACCAATTTACATTTTTTTTTGTGGTTCATATTCAATCTTTTTTGTTTGTCATTTAGATTTTGTAACACAGTATCTGGGTACTTACTTAAATAAACTACTTCATCATAACTATTCAGGGGATTAACGCCAAAAAAGTTATAAATATACTCATCATATTGGTAATCCATGAACAGTATCACTGCTGATAATGAGAGACAAAAAATTCCTAAAAAAGTAAATCATCTGAATTTTCTTCAAAGATTGATTAAAACTTTGAATCTCACCCACTACAAAGGTACACCAATAGTGGAATCCAAACTTTGTAATGATAGTTCCATCCTCGAATGGTATGACAAGCGGGAAGGGATTACGAACTACTAAATAAATGAAATTCGCAAATAATTGAAGTGCCCCACACAATCCAAGAATGTAGGCGCCATAGTGGATAACTGAAAATTTACAGAAATTGAAAGTATTGCTGAAAAGTATGGACACAACATACTAAGTGTTGAAGTTGATCAAGAGAAAGATCAAACTTTTTGATCTTCCTCTTGAAGATGATCACTTGGTGATCGAAACACGTGTTGAGATATTAAAATAACGGTTTGGTGTTGGAAAAAAACTCTACTACTATAAGTAACAACACTCATATATTATAATGAAATAATCATCATATATTCACCTGATCTGAATAAAATATTTGCGAGCAACCAGCAAACAAAAGCAGCCCACATTAAGATATGGGTATACCATCCTGCAGTTCTATAAAATCTCCCAAATCTCTGTCCTTCGCCATCAATCACAAAATAATCTACTATCCAGAGAATTGGTAATGGTAAACCTCTATATTGAGCCGCTCTGAACTGCTGTTGCAAATGGCCAGCTGAAGAAGAAAATTATATGTTAGTTTTGACAGATTGAACATTATCACTCATACTCTAAAGCAAATGAACTTCAAACGTTCAAGCCAGTCTCGATATACCTACACAGTAGGTTTAATGGACTGACGCCTATCAGAAAACAACTATTCCCCTGGCTAATACCACGAAGGGCGTTGGATTATATCCGACAGGCGTCAGTGCAGGAATCTTCACAGAAAATGTCCTGCATATGCAATTGGCAATACAACTGAAAGAGTTGACCTTCAATTTTCGAACGGGCACACTTGCAGACCGGTTTCGGGCTCATTAGCCACTCGTCAGTGCAAGATATTAACCATCATCGACCTAAAGTCAATGATATTCCATAATTGTAAATCGGAATTCTTGAACGTTTGAAGTTAATTTGCTTTAGATTTGTTTACTGCCAGTCTTCAAACATAGCCTACTGACTAATAAGAAAATTATCACTAGTTTACCTAGACATATGAATCTATTCTGAATCTAGTCCCAAACAATTATTTACTTACTTACTTTTTACACAAATATCATACAAAGTTTGTTGTACAACTAATACTGAAATAGATAAATTTAATATTTCTATAAAAACACATTTTGACATCTCTTGTGAGTCATTTGAGTAACATAAGTCATGTGAGTAACATGAAAATAGTTAACCAACTATTTTCATGTTATCGGATTTGCTGTGAAGTGGCCGTGTCAGGTGACGCCTAATCATCTGGTTACCAACAGCTCACGAGTTTTATTTAAAGTTATCTTTAAAGTTCTTACTGGTGTTTAATGTCATGCATAATGAAGAAACGTAACTTGTCTAAATTTTCACTTCCCATAATACAACCATTACAAGGAAAAACATCGTCTTTTGTGAAGAATTCAAGACATTTTATCAAACTACTAGGGTCAATTGAAATCACACAGGAAGTTCAACTAATTAGTGGAAAGCCTTTACACCAACGTTCCGGTCGAAGAAGCACTCCAAATCATATAGAGAAAGATATCCGAAGACGGGAACCTAAAAGAACGAATCTACCTATAGAAGTAATTATGGAATTACTAGGATGCTGTGTAAGAAACTGTTATTTCCAACTGAAGGACGAATTCTTTACACAAGATGAGAGACTGCCAATGGGATAGCCACTGTCACCAGTCATAGCCAACATATATATGGAGTGGTTTGAAACTCTGACTCCCGGACAGGTCACTGTTTCGGAAGGTCTTCTGCTTCTTTGCTAGCAGAATCAAGAGCAAATATAACGAATATTAAGAAGCACGGAGGATGGAAGTCTGCAACAGGAGCTGAGGGTTATATCGATCAATCTATTTCTTATAAAAAGTCTATTGCTGAAAAAATAATTCCAACAGCTAGCTCCAGCGTTACAGCATCGTCCTCTTCACCTCAAGAATTAAATGTTTATGTCCATGAAATTGTCAACTCAGATAGTTCAAATAGATTACAAAGATCTTCAACATCGCAAGGTATTAATATCAGCAGTTGTTCTAATTGTACTTTTCATATTAATGTTCATTAATAATAATAATGTAATTAATGTACATATAATAGGTACATTCGTAACCTATATCTAATGTTCTATCTATATCTATTGTTCATAATAAAACTTCCTTGAATATTTATTTGTTTGAAGGTGATTGACAATGTTTCATGATGAATTTCACTAGTTTGGACTTCCACTTGTATGGACTACCCAAAATCCAAAAGAAGGACGTTCCGCTTAGACCGATCATCAGCTCCAGAGATTCAGCTACTCAAAACTTGTCTAGATTTTCACTTCCCTTAATACAACCATTACAAGGAAACACATCGTCTTTTGTGAAGGATTCAAGGCATTTTATCAAACTACTAGGGTCAATTGAAGTCACACAGGAATATCAACTAATTAGTGGAAAGCCTTTACACCAACGTTCCGGTCGAAGAAGCACTCCAAATCATACAGAGAAAGCTATCCGAAGACGGGAACCTGAAAGAAAGAACGAATCTACCTATAGAAGTAATTATAGAATTACTAGGATGCTGTGTAAGAAACTGTTATTTCCAACTGAAGGACGAATTCTTTACACAAGATGAGGAACTGACAATGGGATCGCCACTGTCACCATTGGGCCATTGAAGAAGCCCACAAGAAACCTCGAGTCTGGTTGAGATATGTAGACGACACCTTTATAATATGGAACCAAGGGAATACTGAACTAGACGCCTTCCTGAAACACATCAACAGCGTGAGATCATCCACCACTTTCACAATGGAGAAGGAAATCCACAACGAATTGCCATTCTTAGACGTTTTGGTGAAGAGGACCGACACTAAGTGGGAACCATCTGTATACCGAAAACCCACTCAATTATATATTAGACAATGGAAGTCCGAACTAGTGAAATTGAATATTTATGTTTTGTTTATTACTATTTGGTCGAAAAAAATCGTGTTAAATATATTTTTAAACACGCTACTTCGTAAACATCATCTTTTAATACTCTTGACAACTTTTTTGTACAACTTTCTTCAAAAGTGACATTTGTAATGGTTGTCAAGAGTATTAAAAGATGATGTTTAAAAAGAAGTGTGTTAAAAATATTTTGAACACTAGTGTTAAACGTGTTTATACCAATTGGGTTGACTCTGCATTTATATAATTTGAATAGGTATTTCAGAAAAAATGTTGATGATTGATAACAGAAGGATGCAACGTATTTATTAAAATAGTCAATGTTTTTTTCAACAATGCAAAAAGAACGACCTATTTTCGTTTTTCTGTTTGGAATTTAAACAATCAATGATTTATCCATTAATTTAATGTTTTCTATTAATGAATGGCACAGCTCTTCACGCCGGCAGGCTCCATATATTCCGAAAATAGTAGAAACTTTTATCATCAAATATTTTTCATCTCGCCTCATTTATAAACCTCTGGACTTGTTCAAACGTAAGAGTTTTTTATTTTTNTCAAAAACACTTTATTGTAAGATTTTCACTAACAATTTTACAAAAACGTAACACGTGTTGCGCCATGTTGCGCCATACAATGGCTTCTTCGGACGCCCGAGGAAGCCATTGGATGGCGAAACACGTGTTATGATTTTATAAAATCATTTAGTGAAAATCTCACAATAAAGTGTTTTTGAATACGTTTAAATTATAGGGACTTGGTAGTTTGAAAAAATAGTTGTCGAACTTTATGAAAGTAATATCAGACAATATTTAGCTCGTTTGAAAAAGGACAAAAATCTTTACTAAAAATTTTCAATATGACCTAACTTGACAAGAAGTATTTGAACCTCTGGCGTTGAATGCACCTATTGAAAACTTTTTTCTTTACATCAGTTCTGGTGTGGGGAAAGTGTTTTTAATAGAATCCGACCTAGTACACAAACTCATTTTGCTGAGATATAGTCAACTTTTAAAATCATGAATAAAATATGCTATATAACTAACCATATGGGCCGAACCCAAATCTTCCTTGATCCCAAGTCCATTCGAATCTTTCATTGTAATCAATAATCTCGTGTTGCAAATCGCCTTCTGGTTCTGTTTTGGCTTTTAGAGTGATGTTTACACTTCTCAGACCTATCTTCAAAGAAATTGAAGCATTGATTTCTTGTCCCGTTCCAGCTCTATACGGGGTTGTAGTTAATACATGTCCTACTTCCCAGTCTTGACCAAAATTGTTAACTAAAATCGATCGAATAGTTTATGTCAGCTGACATCAGTAATCTCGTATATGAAATATCCGAGTGTCCCAAAATAATTTTTACATTGTTTTTATATAAAAAATAATTAGTAATGATAAAAATATGAAGACATCGTATTGACTTCGATTTCAAGAGTTCCTAATTTCAAAACAGTGGATTAATGAAAAACTATGTAGTATTTCAACTCTAGGACACTCAATATTATTATTTCGATCAATTACTTACTTAAAAGAAAAGCTCCTATGAGTATATTCACAGAAATTCTGGTATAAAGAATTATATTCTGAAAAAACAATTTTCTTTAAATGTGTTGGCAAAATATAAAGTATTAATAAAGCAAATCAGTGAGCATCGCCACTTCTTACTTGAAATATAAAATGATTGGTCTTAATTGGATATATAAAACAATTGTGAGAAAATAAAAAAATAAATGTATTTTTATACATATCCACAAAGCGCAGGATGGGATCAAATTAATAGAAACGTGGTGTAAGGAACACTCACCGTCGATCAATCCCAAACAGACTGAGATGGTACTTTTCACCAGGAAAAGAAGTTTATCGGACTTAAAACCTCCCGAAATCTTCAAAAGTAAACTGAACTTTTCTGAAGAGGTGAAATACCTTGGTACTATCCCCGACAGGAAGCTAACATGGAACTCTCACCTACAGAGTAGAGCAAAAAAAGCATATGTGGCATATGAGCAATGTCGGAGGACAGTGGGACACGCATGGGGTCTTTCACTCCGTGTGGTCACATTGATCTACACTTCAATAATAAGACCCATGTTAACGTACGGAGCCATTGCATGGGGACCAAAAGTACTACAAGTAACTCCCATCCAAAAATTATATCAAATACAACGACTGGCTTGTTTAAACATCACAGGGGCCATGAGAACAACACCAACCGCGGCAATGGAATTAATTACGGGTCTGACCACTCTGGACCTGTACGTTAAGGAGGTTGCGTTAATGGCCATGTTACGATTGCGCACGGCTGGTGTAAACCTCGAAGTAAGAATGGGTCAATTAAGGCTGGGCCTATGGCGGGAAGCGCTTACTGCGCAACCTCTGCTGCAGACAACAAGCGATGCAACTGAACCCAGGTTTGTGTTTAATAAACCCTACAAAATACAAATTAAGCAGAACATAGAGTCAGATGATACAAATACAACACGGATTTAAATAGACGGCTCAAAAACCAAAGAAGGCTCAGGGTGTGGAGTGTACTCCAGATCACTAAGCCTAGGAATTAAGTGGAGAATGGGAAGAAATACCAGCGTGGTCCAAACAGAACTGGCTGGTATCTCAATCGCCACAAAAGAAATAACCAGGAAAGTAATTTCTGGCGAAAACATAACAATCTGCACTGACAGTAGTGAAGCCCTATTAGCCTTGAACAGACAACGTGTTACCTCAGGGCTAGTACTAGAGTGCCACCAAGATTTAGCCAAAGCCTCGGTAGATAATAACATTATCCTGAGGTGGGTTGAAGGGCACGATAGGAGTAGAGGTAATCGCATTGCCCACTCTGTAGCCACGGAAGCGGCTGGACTAAAAATTTTAGGACCCAGTGGCACCTACGGCCTGATGACTTCAACAATTGCAGAACTAGCCAAACGTCACACCCATGCTCAATCCCTAAAGAGATGGGATGAAATCAAAGGATGCAATCTTGCCAGGATCAACCTGGGCGACCCTGGGAAGCTAGCGCCGAAGAAAAATCTACGCTCAACAGTAGGATTTCTGACTGGCCACTGTCAACTAAGGAAACGCCTCCACAATATGGGGCTAGTATGGGGCTCTATGCAGGATGTGTAAACAGGAAGATGAAACTGTCAGGCATGTCCTATGCGAATGTCCGGAGTTATCGTCAATAAGATAGTGTGTCCACCTTCCTGGAAAGGACAGGATGGACGATGACCTAGGAGGACAACTCCTTGGGAGGATGTACAATGAGTCACATGTGGTGTAAGTGCTGTGGGCCTACATTCACCCTCCCTACTCTACAGATACAGAGATAAATATCCACAAAGCACGTGTTCTCTGATACATATCTATTTCATTCGATACAGTCACCGTATAGATATATCTCTCCTTATGAAGACGCCATCTATGGGATAGTCAGAGAACTCGATCCTTGAATATCAAAGATAAACGAGGTTCCCCAACGCGATTAGTTGCAAAGCCCAGCTTCGACATCGACCGCCAACGAAATTCGTCCTATATCTTCTACTACAATGCAACTAGTTGAAAATCAGAGCACAAACACAACGCATTCATGATTCAACATCAGATAGGGCTGTTTCGACCCGCCATAAGTCTCATCACCGGTGCTAGACTGAACCACAAATACTCTAATGGACTCAACTGTCCTTAAAGAACAAGCTTTACGAAGGCTCCCCTTACGAAGACGCCATCTATGGGATCTCGTCGGATTCGAGTTCGCTGTCGATCCCATAGATGTCGTCTTCGTACAGGGAGATGTCATCAATCTCACTTACATTCAATTCGTATACGAACTCATCAACACTCAGGTATACTGTAAATTGTTTTTTTGCATTTTCTACAAAACACTCAATTTATGACATGCTAGTGCACATTCATGTAACAATCAATATTTACGAGAATAGTTGTTTTTGGAAAAAATAATATTGAGCGATTTGCATCTGGGACAAAATATCTAGCTCAAAATATTTGTTAGCTTTACAGAGTAAACGTTTTATGATTTATTGTCAAAGACATATAAAGTCGAGTGAAAATTTTCAAAAAAACCAAGAAATATTTGGATCAATGAGTTAACTTAGAAAATATTCAATTGTCGAGAATATAAAAAACTGGAAAAAGCCGTAGAAAATCATTTCTTGAATCTGCAGGCACTGTTTTGGTATGACCTGCTATTTTCTAGTCTGTTCAATTCTGAGAATGTTAATTTTTTCTCTGTCACTAGTTTTTGAATAACTGACAAAGAACAGATTTGTCTCTTCCTATGACATGCAGTCATAATGTTTTGAATGAAATTAGTACATCGTTGTGTAATGTTATCCACAACGATGCTGATAACTTGTCTTATCTTGTCCTGAAACTTCGAAGTACACCATTGAGGATGATATTCTGCCATATGAGTGACATTTTATATCAAAACTCTGCCATATATCACATTTTGTAGCATACCTATGAATTATATCTGTTTCAATTTCACAGCTAATATTTGTTAGCCCGCGAATAGATCAAGCAATAATGTCGATAATTCTGTCAAATACAGATCCCGAGCTCGAGAGAAACAAACATACATACTTTGAAAAGTATGAAATGGTTCGCTTTACAGGTAAACACATTTTCCTAAATAAGCATATTCGTTACATGCAACTATTTAATAGTAAAGTAAGATTCAAAAACATAATATCATTTGCCACATTCTCGAGATATCCGAAGGTAATTCAATTGATGAGTTTTTGATAAAACTGAATTGACCACAGTTATAAAACACTATTAGTAAAACCGAAGTTAACCAAAACCTGGGTTAACGGAAACGATTCCATGAAAGATGTGCATACGAATAAATTAGCGAATGATGTGTCCTTGAGATGATTCAAGATGTACTGTCTGAATCTTCGAATTCAAAACGCCACGTTTCCGGAGATTTGGAAAACAGCACGAGTATGTCCTATTTTGAAGAAAGGGGATGCAACTGTTATAAAAAATTACAGGTCTACTTCTATATTAAGCAATTTCTCGAAACTTTTCGAAATAATTCTATACGGTTTTATCTATAACTCGATCAGAAATATAATATCGGACGATCAACATTGGTTCGTGGAACAAAAGTCATGTGTGACCAATCTTGCATGCCTTTCACAACATGTTTCAGATGCTTTAGACCAAAAGCAACAAGTTGACGTAGTTTATACGGACATGCAAAAGGTGTTTGACCAAATTGATTTTTACGTCCTCATTCAGCGACTATCATCGTTTGGCTTTTCTGGAAGTTTAATTGATCTTTTCACAAGCTATCTCTTTAACAGAAAGCAATACGTAGAACATGAAGGTTTTCAATCCTGTTTGTACACACCTAGCTCAGGGGTACCACAATTCAAGAATATTAATACGATTATAACACTGTTTAATGCCTATGTGAGGTCTAAACTAGAATACAGCGTGTTAATATGGTATCCAATTTGCAATTGCCACATACATCATAATGATGCTGTTCAAAAAAAAATTTAAAATACCTGTCTTTCAAGGTCACAGGAATATATCCTCAGAGGGGAACCGACTATCCTATCCTTCTGAATCAATTTAATGTAATATCTCTGAATACACGACGACTTTTTGTCACAATCTCCTTTCTTTTCAAACTGCTAAACAATAAGATCTCGTGTGCCCCTCTTTTACAAATGATCAACCCCACGCCTTAATTCCAGATACCAAACGACATTTTACTGTGATCTTGTCAAAACAAATAACAGTTTGAAAGCACTAGTGTCAATACTTTCTAACAAGTATAATTCAATATGTGATATGTGCGATATTAATCACAGTTCTCAAAGTTTTATTTTAAAATGTATTCTCACTAGAACCTTTTAACTGTGATCACTTTTTCTTTTCGCTTCTTGTGATATATTTGTATTTCTACTTATTTTTCTTTAAGTTGTAGCAATCTTTTTTTTTAACTAATTATACTGTTTTGCATATATTTTCATCAGCACCTTTGCACATTTCCTGTAATTGGGTGAATGCCTGTTGGAAACAAAGTGCTATCAATCAATCAATTATGCAATAATTTTCCAGCTAAAAAGTCTATTTTTCAAATTAGGATGGTTGAGAACAAATTTGTCTTGGGACAGAAGAACCACAAATCAAGCAGATATATTATCAAGTTCAGATATTTTCCAAAGAGAAATAGTATTTCAACACTAGATAGAACAAATAGCAAGTATTAAAATATTTGATTATTCATCAATTGAATATTTGAGCAAAAAAAAACGTGTACTTACCGTTTTCTTATTGGTAGTGAGGTAAGAAACAAAAAAAGAAAACGCTAAAATAACAGAAGCTGTTATGAGGCCCGCGTCCAGCACATCCACAGTAACAGGGGTTGCATTTGCTTCATACTGAGTAGGAAAACCCTCATCTCTAGCAAAGCCAAACCACATAGTTTTTCTTTTTACAACCTCTTTTCACCAAGACAACTGATACATTTTTATTTAGTTTCACACAGACACTGTACTCAAATAAATCCCAGCGGTATTAACCACTTCCTCCGCTCTTTCCTGTGATAAGATAATGAAGCACCAATTTACATGAAACAATTTTATTAAAAGTTATCAAGTTATTGTTTGAATCCCCTAACAAAATATTATAATAAAGAATGGAATGTAATCTTATCATAATTTTGGTAAATTGAGCTAGTTTTATTGCTTATAATTAGCTGTTTTGTATATCACAAGAGCAACAAATACTCAGAAATTGTATAACAAAAGTACTCAGTTCATTCGATAAAACCGTACAGATGTAAAACAAGTGGCAATTTCATAAAATAACAATTTTTCAAGGAAATAACAACAAAATACAAAAATATAACATGATACCTATCTAAAAACAAATATCATCAGGTAACAAGTACAAAAAAAAGAAATAACATTTCACACAAATATCTGTGTTAAAAATGGAATGTACAAAGTTGAAAGTATTTGTTGCATACAAATGAGTTCTTCAATAAATTATTTAAAATCTACCTTCCTAATTAATAAATATATAAACAGAATTATACCCATAGATAACATATTCAAATAAAGAATGGGACATCACATCCTAAGCGAATATCCGACTCCTAGATTACTAAATAGAAAATACTCCTCAGAAAAAAAGAATCAAGTCAGTCTCATAGCATAAAACCTTGGTAATGTATCAATCAGATCTTCTATCTTTAAAACTGCCGTTCATCATCATATTCAGTTGAAACAAAAACTAGAATGTAATGCACCCATCACTTACAGGCTAAAAACACCAAAATTTGTTCGAAAAAAGTTCTAAATAACAATCAACAACAAGGGAAATCCCTCGTTAGAGAATAAAAAAACAACAAATAGTAAACTAAATAATCCCAGCTGCTTCGAGGTTTTGTTTACGATGGTGGTACATGTGAACTCTTAAACAACTTTGGTTTCGCATAGTCTTGCCGCATATTTGACAGTCTAGATCAGTCGAGTTTGCTTCATGTTTGTCTCTAACATGAACTTTCAAATTGTATCGATTCACGAACTTTCTACAGCAATACGGACAGAAAAC
>NW_019291562.1:1408-82686 GCF_000500325.1 Leptinotarsa decemlineata
ATAATATAAATTGATTTCAAATCCCTGAAAAAAAATTGAAAAGATTAACCGAAAAAATCAGTTTTATTAAACAAAAACTGAAATTACAAAGAAATAATATACAAGCAACAAAAAAAATTGAAATATCAATAAAAGCTGGAAAATAAAAAATAAAAATATTATCAACAAAAAATGAAAAAAAAAAATGAAAAACAAAAATTAAAACATTTCAAACCAAGTTACGTCACGACATTTCGATTGTTAGTATTCACAATCGTCTTCGTGTGATAACTGGACTTATTCCTGCGAGATCTGACTATTTATAGGTCATTCGAGTGCTTTCACCTATCCCCTCTTCCCTCTCTCCGCTTCATTAGTTTTTAGGGGGAAATTACCGTTTGGCGGGAGTTGGTCGTTTTTCGCTTGATTAGAGGTTTCCATATGTTACGTATATACGCTAGCTTAACTAAATGCGTTGTTGGACAACATATACGCGACTTCTTTGAATTTTCTCCTAAACCAATGTTTCTCCTTGTGGATGATTCCAGCTTGAGCCAACGTGATGTTATGTTGATGAGTCCAAATATGCTCTGCTATTCCGGATTTGCTGGTTTTTCCTCGCTGTGTGTGTTTCTTGTGCCCAGCAATGCGAACTTTCAATGGCCTCTTAGTTTCACCGATGTATGATTCTCCGCACTCGCAGGGTATCCGGTAAATGCACCGGTAAACACCCATTTTGATGAAACAATTTTATCAGTTGCACCTGTTGTTGAATGCTATATCTGCCCATGATGATTTGTCAAAACAGAGTGAATAAATGACAACGATATTGACAGATGTAGCTTCAACAAGATGGCCGTTATCAATTGTCTTAAAACGAGAGATTTCCGTGACGATGGATCAGCAAAAGGGAAGCAGCTGAATGACCTCCCAGATTTCACCGGATTCAACCCCCTCAGATTTTTTTCATTAGGGGCATCTTGAATCCGTTGTTAATAAAATACAAGCTACTGATATTGAATAACTTAAAAGACGAATTACAGCAGCATGCCAGTCAATTCCTACTGAAGTTTTTCTCAATGTTAGGGAGGAGTTCAACAACAGACTTTATTACTGTTTAGAGCAAAATGGACATTTCGAACAGTTTATAAGATCAGCATAAGTAGATTTTGGGTTTGAAATGCCTTTCTAGCAAATTAAAATTTTATTTTGTGAAAGACAAAAGCCAACAAATGAAAAATCCCACGCGTAATACATTCATTCCTATCATTCAAACCGTTTTTAATTCCTGACATAGTTTACTGGAAGAAAGATATTATGGATGAGAAATTTTCAAATTGACACCCTGTATATCGACCAATTTCCATGAAATTTCATGTGTATATTTGGTAGGTCTGAGAATAGTTCTAAACTTAAAAGACGAATTACAGCAGCATGCCAGTCAATTCCTACTGAAGTTTTTCTCAATGTTAGGGAAGAGTTCAACAACAGACTTTATTACTGTTTAGAGCAAAATGGACATTCCGAACAGTTTATAAGATCAGCGTAAGTAGATTTTGGGTTTGAAATGCCTTTCTCGCAAATTAAAATTTTATTTTGTGAAAGGCAAAAGCCAACAAATGAAAAATCCCACGCGTAATACATTCATTCCTGTCATTCAAGTGTTGGAATGGTGCCATCTACTCTTCTAACCGTTTTCAATTCCTCACATAGTTTACTGGAAAGAAGGTATTATGGATGAGAAATTTTCAAATTGACACCCTGTATATCGACCAATTTCCATGAAATTTCATGTGTATATTTGGTAGGTCTGAGAATAGTTCTTGATCTCTTTTTCATACCCCTAAGTGATAAGGGTGCTCCACTCCAAACATTGAAAAACATCTGAACATATTTTTTTGTTTTAATTTGTTTATGATGTGGCATTAGAAAATACATACAACCCCCAATATTTATCCTTCTCTCACCAACTCCTATTTAATAATAGTCATTTTAGACCATAGATCTCATAGATCAGTTACGCCAGGCATATATCTGTGTCATTTCTCACTCAGTGAACAGCACGGAGTAGGGATGAGAACGAAGCCGGTCCCCTGTTTCTGTCACACAATAAGTGTTCTCTAACTCCCTACATAGCTTTCGACCAGTTTTATTGTTCATCCATCGAAAGTAGATACATTTTGCGATGCCACCGAAGCTGTGAATTATCCAACAGAGTTTTTGAACCCATTGGATTTGCATGGAACCGCATGATTCACAAATGAAGGTTGGATCGTTCCGTAATTTCGATCCACCACGGCTGTGCAACCGCACGCGATTACTCATTAAAAAATTAATGAAAAATATCGTCGCCAGCATTTTGTTCCTAAGTGAAAATATATTAATTTCACGAACCTCTATTATACCTACGGATGTGCCAATTCATTTTAAACGTGTGTAATTTTTAATTGAATTGACATTTCCAATGACTATTAATGAGTCCCAAGGCAAACAATCCAGTTTGTGTGTGTTAGCTAAGCATGAACTAATGAAAAATATTGTAAACTATAGCACTGAGGTATTAATATTATTTGTGAGTGTTATTGTTCTGATAGAAATGAGTTATGTGGCAAAACAACGTTTGCCGGGTCAGCTAGTATTTTATATAATTTTATAAAACTACGACACACATCTCCTGTGAAAAAAATCCCTGATTCAATTCAATCCCATCGCCAATGTCGACGTAGCTATTAGAAATGGTTAACGACAACGAGAGTTTTGTTACAAAGCGGAACTGATAAAATGTTGAAATATACTCCGTGGATACAATCCAAACTGATAAGCTTGCATCCTACGAGTGCAAGCTTTTTATCGCCATTTCATGGATATATGTTTCTTTTATTCTTTAGGTTATGCTGAAGAAAGATGAATAATGCATATTTAGTTTATTTTTCAAAGATACTGCAATGAGAATGGAAGTTTTATCAATTTCAAACCAGACACAATTTTCATTTATTTATAATGTTGAATATTCCAAGAGTTGATGAACTCGGAAAACCATTTCGAGTCCATGAATGAAAAATTGATTGTGAGAAACATTGAATTACACGAAGAAATAGACTTTCGAAACAACTACTTCTATATTAACATTGTATTGTATTCATTATGGAATTGAATTAGACATCATCTATAGAAACGATACACAATATAGTATATGAGAGAGTTATAAAATTTCACTAACATGGAACATTCTCATCCTCAATAGCGGACCTCGATGTTTCGGAATAAGGCACTTGTCTTTTGTTTGAAGGTAGTTGACAATGTTGCGTGGTGTATTTCATCAGTTCGGACTTCCGTTGTGTAATATAATATAAATTGATTTATGTAAAGGAGTAACGTTCAGGCACAAACTGGAAGAAAACATTCTCTCGAAACAACTACTTTCACACAAACTTTGTATTTCACGAAAGAAAAAATACTTTCGAAACAACAATTTTTATATGAACTTCGAGTTATACAAAGAATTCAGTTTATTCTCCAAATATTCTACATGGAATTGAATCAGATATCATTGAAAGCATTGCAACATGAGAGAGGTTAAATTTCACTGACGGACATCCGATGTTCAGGAAGAACAAATCTGCCTTATTGCCTCTTTAGCACCTATCTGGATAACAATACAAGATGTAGCACTCAATTCATTCATAAAATTACTAGTTTATGTCACCAATAAGTCAAACCTACTCATGTCATCGATAACAGTACGAAATGACATTCAATCGCTTATTACTTATTTGATTCAATCCCAGCCATAGGAATCTTGTTTAAATTGAAAGGGGTATAACTCATGGAGAGAATAATTTTTAAGAAAAAAAGGTTTTGGCATTCTAAACCACCATCTTTCTACAAAAAAAGTGGGAAACTTCCAAAGGAAGGAAGTAAGCAAATAATTTCATTCTCATTTGTTTGAAGGTGGTTGACAATGTTTCATGGTGCGTTTCATTAGTATGGACTTTCATTGTCTAATATGATATAAAATAGTTTGAAACCTCGAAAAAATCAATAAAATTGAAAAGATTACCTGAAAAATTACAAGTATATTAAGCAAAAAAACTGAAATTACTATGAAATAAAATTCAACTAACATTTGAGAAATGAAAATTCAAAATTAAAAGATTTCAAGCCAAGTTACTTCACGACGTTTCGATTTTTAGTATCCACAATCGTCTTCGAGTGATGACTGGACTCATTCCTCCGGGAGATGACTATTCATAGGTCATCCGAGTGCTTTCACCTATTCCCTCTTTCCTCTCTACGCTTCATCGGTTTAGCGTGAGCTAACCGTTTGGCGGGAGTTTGCCGTTTTCCGCTTTATTATGGATTTCCATATGTTGCGCATCCCTATGCTAGCTTGGCTAAATGCATTGTTGGACAGCATGTATGCGGCTTTTTGAAATTGTCTCCTAAGCCAGTGTTCCGCCTTGTGGATGATATTGGCTTGAGACCACTTGATGTTATGTTGATGAGTCCAAATCCAAACATGCTCTGCTACTCCCGATTGTAGGATGTAGGATTCTCCGCAGTCGCAGGGTATCCGGTAAATACCGATATAGGTGATCATGGAATTACCAGGATGCTGTGTACGAAACTGCTATTTCGCAATGAAGGACGCAAGATGAGGGACTGCCAGTTGGAACTCCACTTCCACCGGTTACAGTCAACATATATATAGAATGGTTTGAAACTCTGGCCAATGAAGAAGCCCACAAGAAGCCACGAGTCTGAAATAGGTTGACGTCATCTTTATGATATGGAACCATGGAAATACAGAACTAGACACCTTCCTCAACAACGTAAGACCTTCCATCACATTCACAATGGAGAAGGAAGTCCACAACGAATTGCCATTCTCAGACGTATTGGTGAAGAGGACCGACAGGAATCGTGCTTTCGGGCTCTATAATGCGAAGGAAGGTCTCGAGAAGGAACATCATCAAAAATGATCTTCAACGGAATGATTACTCCAAAGTGATGGTGGACTTTAGCTAGAAGACAGCAAGAGCCTCAAAAGGAAGAGAAGCCGTCGCAACTAGTGCTTGTACTTCCCTACATCAGAGGGTTGCCAGAAAGGATAAGAAGAATTGGGTCCATGTATAACATCAGAACATGCTTCAGATCCAGAAACACTATCTGTAGTAGCTTCACAAAAACCAGGTCACCAAACGCAGACTGCGATTCCAAGAATGGCACTTACCGGATACCCTGCGAGTGCGGAGACTCCCACATCGGTGAAACTGAGAGGCCATTGAAAGTTCGCATTGTCGAATACAAGAATCACACACAGCGAGGAGAAACCAGCAAACTGGTAATAACAGAGCATGTTTGGATTTGGACTCTTCAACATAACATCTACTGGTCCCAACCTGAAATTATTCACAAGGAGGAACACTGATTTAGGAGAAAATTCAAAGGAGCCGCATAAATGCTGTCCAACAACGCATTTAGCCAAGCTAGCATGAAGATACGCAACATATGGAAACATATAATCAAGCGGAAAATGACAAACTCCCGCCAAACGGTCAGCTCCCGCATAACCGGTGAAATGTAGATCGGGAAGAGGGTATAGGTAAAAGCACTCGACTGACCTATAAATAGTCATCTCTCGGAGGAATGAGTTCATTCATCACCCGAAGACGATTGTGGATACTATAACTATTGAAACGTCGTGAAGTAAGTTGGCTTGAAATCTTTTAATTTTTTAAATCTAAATTTTTTGTTAATTATTCAATTTTCAATTGTTGTTTGTATTTTATTTCATTTCAATTTCAGTAATTTTGCCTAATATAGTTGTTAGTTTTCAGCTAATCTTTTCAATTTTATTGATTTTTTTCCGGAGTTGGTTTCAAACAATTTTATATCATATTAGACAATGGAAGTCCGAAATAATGAAATGCAATTTCATTCTCCATCGAAAAAAATAATCCAAGAAACTTATACTATACTCAACATTTAATATTCATCAAGAAACATTGTCAACCACTTCGAAACATATATTTTGAGTGGAACACTTAGGCATGATATGATAAACCAGAATATAGAAAAAAAAAAAATAAAAGTGGAAAATACTGCAGTATTGTACAATATTTTGTATTATTATAAAGTGTGACATGAAGTTCTTGCGTTATTGGTCAATTAATTCAAGAAATGTTTTGAGACATATCTCAAATATCTTTGAGTTCACTTGAAAGAGCACCTCTCATTTTTTCAATCCCATCGATCAGGATCACACAAAATTCAAAGGATAAAATTATTGGCAATTTACACAATGTCAAATTTCCTGATAGAATAAAAACAAAAATGCCTAATTACACCTAATGCCTAATTCCGATGTGGGAATATGAAAATGGCCGTCTATAAATAAAATTTGTAAAACAGTGCATAATGAGATGAGGGAGCTCTTCCTGTACACTAATTGAAACGGAAACGAACAATCGTGTTGGCCGCGACAAACTCGCGTGGCTTGCTTGACTTGAATTTACTGATAAGGCTGCCGATAGAGCATTGAGAGAGCGCCGATCGTGAAAATTTGAGAAAAAACTAGTTTCCGCGCGTTCCGAGATTTACAGTGGCGTCGTATGAGTGCCGAATGCTAGTGTTTTAATTGTACAACTTGCAGTTGTGGGGGTTGGGATAATGAGGTGAGTTGATATTCAAAAAAATTTCCTGTAATGATAACAAAGCAGAAACAACACGGATTATCGCTCACTAAATTGAATTGTGTTATATTCAAATGAACACAAGAATGTTTATACCGGAAGTGTCCTTGAAATGTCTCCATAACAAAAATGAATAGGTGGTGCCCCCTTACCTTAAACCCATTATTAAGAATCTGGAATCCTCTACATCATAGGAGTGGGTTTTAATATCAATAGTACTCTTTTTGATATCACGATAGATATTGGATTATACCTTACAGACATTTATGTGAATTTCCTAAGGGAGAAAAAAGTTCTTGCAGTTACTTCTCTTCAAAAAATCCTCACTCGATCGATCGAGAAGCATTCTATAAAAATATTCAGGTAAAAATTCCTGTGGGATGAAATCCAATATCAGACGTGCTATTAGCCAGGAAACTGATGGTTTCCCTTCAGGTTTTCGCTGGGAGATTTTGATAATGACGAATACAATTCATCTTCTTGGCGTGTATATAGGTATCTTTTATTTATCCTGCAAGCAGACATCAGATTTTCATTCATTACATTCTGTTGCGCGTTTCTCATGAATCAAAGACATTATTTCAGTTTCATTTATATTATTTTGGTATACAAACTGAGGGAGAAAGAGTGATTTCTTTGTGATTTAGTTTAGATAGGGGGAAGTACTTGCTTGATAAGGCATATTTGTTATGGTTTTTGACCAAAAGAAAAAATGTGCATGATCCGTCAGTTTGCTAAAGAGTTATCATCGACATAGGTTGATATTTTCTTTAAAAGTTCCGTCATATCTTCCATAATAACTGATCAATCAAACAAAAACAAATAAATTCATCGATTGTTTTACGTTATTGTTGAAAGAGTTATAATCTAGTTATCTTCCCAATGGTAGTTGGGATTTTGTCATGAAATGATAGATATATTTTGGAGTACCATTGGATACAACTATCAGCTTCTGAGAGGTATCATGTAATAGTGATTTTGTGTAGTCCAAAGTAATTCAAGTAACAAGTAACGGAAACAAAGAGCAACAAGTGACCTTCTATAGTATGTCGTCCATATTTTCAATAACTCAATCGAGAAACATAGAGAGTAAAGAGTTGTTGCGCTTGATATTTCTAAGGCCTTTGATCGTGTGTGGCATGAGGGTTTGCTGGCCAAACTTCGATGCTACGGCTTGTCGGATGATATTGGTTTATTACTCTTCAGTTTCCTAAAAGAACGTTCCCTGCAAGTGGCCGTCGATGAATATACTTTCAACATCAACGCTGGTGTTCTCCAGGGATCCATATTGTCTCCAACCCTCTTTTTATTGTATATCAATGACTTATTGGATTAAACCAAGAATTCAATTTATTGCTTAGCTGACGACAGCACACTTGTCTCGTCATTACATTAGGATTCCAGGACATCGGCTGTGGATGCACATCTTCACCGGCAGCAGGAGGTTGAATATTTTGATGGGGATCTAGAAGTAATTTCGAATTGGGATGAAAGTAACCAGGTTCAATTCAATGCCACAAAAACCCAGGCATCGGTTTTCTCTGAAAAATAAATGTTTCTGAACCGAATATAATAATGTTAGGACAGACAATTTCGCTTTCTGCTTCGATAAATTTGTTGGGGGGTTAAAATGGACACCAGTATGTCTTGGCACAATCATGTCGCTGGAATTGCAAAGGCTGCTTATCAAAAGCTTGGAACACTGTTCCGAACCAAAAAACTGTACACACCTCAGCAACTGTTGATGCTATATAAAGCTCAGATTATACCTTCTTTGGAGTATTGTTCTCATGTATGGAGCTCCGCCCCTAAGCATACCCTGAAGCTGCTGGATTCCATCCAAAAAAAAACTATTCGCCTAATTGGAGACGCGAACATCACTTGCAACTTTGATAATCTGGAGCACCGGAAAAAGGTTGGAAATTTGTCTCTCTTCTATAAGATACTTTCACGGGAAGTGTTCAAGTGACTTGGTACATTCAATTCCACCAGGAGCGATACATATCAAAAATACGCGACAACTGTGGCTGCTCATCTTTTTGAGGTTCAACTCAGTACACCTCTACCATTTGAAGAACGGCGTTTATGTTGAATAAACTTCCTGAGAATGTTTTTCCAAATGGATGTAATCTCCATCGATTCAAATCCAATGTGAATCTTTAATTTCCACAGGCACCGCTCTAAGAGCGCCTCAAGAATTTTCCTGTAGTGCTTGAAAACTTCCCTAGCCTCCAACTGTCACTGTTTTTTTAAATATACATAACAGAACTGAAGATTTATAGAGATATGACCGTCAAACACCTAAAGTTTTTGAACACTCTCTACATGAATCACCAACATTTATGAGACAAAAAATTTCAAGGATCTTCTTCTGAATAACTAGAAGCTAGTTTATTATATTGCAGTTGCTATAGCAAACTATACAATAATTGAAAAATTATGAATTGTATTCAAGATTCAATTTTCATACCTGAATTTTGAATATAGACTATAGAATATAGAGTAAAGACACGTTCGTCATTGCATGGTAAAACACGTGTTGCGTTTTCGAATATTGTTGTCCGGAATCACTGTGATATCTCTCAATATAATTCGCAATTTCTTCTCTAGATGATTTTTTTTGTGCAGTGCAAAAAATTTCTATCTTGCTATGTATACTCGAGTGTCCTTTTCTGGATTCAAATTCACCAGAGGACTTATACACTTGTGAATCGACACTTATCGAATAGCTTATGTCCAATTATAATTTTTCAAACTCCAGTAACTCAAGTGATGACTGTTGTCTTCAACATTTATTTGAAATTGCTGAAATTAAAATATTCCTGATGAGTTACTGGTAGTAATGATGAACATTCTGGAACTAATCTCAGTAGAATCTATATCGAAACCTACAAAAGTCATGCTACTAAGATACGATTTTGAGGCTAAGTTCAAAATGATCTTAGACAGCTACTAAACACAGCCACAATGTACAAACCAGAAGCTCTGAAATCAATAACTAGTGAGACTAAATTGTCTTGAAGCTGCAAAATCCCTCCAATATGACTGGCAGAGAGAAATCAAGTACAGATACCTGTACAATTTACTGGTCAGTAGTGCTGCCTAGAGATCCAACGACGCTTTTTTTTCTTGAAAAACTTAGATATGGCGTCCTTCTGCAGAATTTTGTTTTGATAATGAACTTTGTACTTTTGAGTTTTTCACCTCGTGGTATAGAAATAGGTTCAGTCTGTTCTTCCCATTTTCTTAAATTGAGGAGAAGGCATTAGACGCTTTCGATTTCAAACTAGACTGAACATATTTCTGGACCACATAAATGCTCAATACCCTAGCATCATGTTCACCATGGAGACTGAACAGAAACAACGGATGGCTTTTCTAGATGTACTCGTCGAAAGGCATGGCACACGACTGACACATAAAGTGTACCAAAAACCGCCACATACGAACAGATATCTGCATGCACTTTCGAACCACCATCCAAGTCAAAAGCGGGAAATTATCAACACCCAAACGAAACGTGCCCATAGAATATGTGACCAGGAATACCTACAAGAAGAATTGGAGCATCTTCAAGTGGCTTTGAGATCGATTGGATACATTGTAACCGAGTCCAACAAGACCATGGAATTGAAGACTTCCACAAGTCAAAATAGGGAGGAAACTCAAACGGTTGCACGTGCATTTCCACCGTTCATCCCTAGGGTTACAGACATAATCGGAAAAATCTTAGGAAAGCATGAAATAAAAACAGTGTTCAAACCCACCAGGAAAATACAACAAAGCCTTTGATCTGCGAAAGACAAAAAATATCCACTATCAGCTGCGGGGGTATATCGTATACCATGCATCTGCGGGAAAGTTTATACAAAAGAACAATGGGTACAAGGCTGAATGAACATTGGAGAAACTGTAGATTAGGTCAAATACACAAATCGGCAATAGCGGAACATAAATACAACCTATGAACTCGAAATCACCAGTCATCGGTGAATCATTGAGATGAATAAACCTCCGAAGAAGCCAGCCAATCGTGTTAGGATGCAGTTCTACACAAACCCAAATGAACATAGTAACACTGAGAATTGAAATTATTATAATTTATGGAGAAGTTGGAAAATGCGCACGAAAGTGTCTTTTTAACGAAAGACATCCAAATTGTGATGTAAGTCACTGGTATATGCTTGATTTAGTGAATAAGTTTCACGAAACTGGTTCAGTGACAAATAAAAAAATAAATAACCCCAGAGTACTTAATGAAGCAGCTCAAATTGAAATTCTGGGAACATTTGCTGTAGAGCACATTAATCTCCTTACGAAGAGCATTGAAAATGCTTTAATTTCATCCTGAAATAAAATTTTTTGAAACAACTTCATCGAGATTTACTATTATATTTCTGTGGTTACCAATTCTAGGTAAATCCAGTACTTGTACATTGGTGTCACAATTTGACAACACTAAGTCAATTAAAGTACCCCCACTACTTGTTATGTTCGTATGCTCTTTAACTTTATTTTCAAAACCAATATCCTCTACCACAGCCATCAATCTCTGAGTGTACGTATTCGTACCATACCAATTAATATTGAAATCTCCAACAATAATAATCTTCATATTCTTGTCTGTTAAATTATCATCACACCATTTTTCGAAAAAGTCTAAAAATAATACACCACTGCTGTTTGGGGATCTATAAACTGAGACAACTAAGAAAGTAATTTTATGATACACAAATTTTACAGATGGCTGATTGAATAAGATTTCATGCAATTCTCACTAGGGCCGCGAATATCTGAATCATGAAGTGTTTTCAGATATAGCCTATGATTATAGATGTCAAGGCCTCCAGGTATTACCTTCTCCAAAATTGGAAAAAACTCAGTTGATTGGTGATAACGTGGCAAGTCCAGGAAGCTTTTTTTTCAATTCTTGATGAGTAACGTATTTCAGTACTCTTTCTTAGATGTTTCCTACAATTTTCCATCTGCTCTATATAAATTCTGCTGGAATGACTTTCTGATATTTAATTGCTTCACGTTTTCAGGAAAAAGTGTCCTCTACGTCGTAAAATGTACGAGAGTTCGTGCTCCTATCAAGGAGCGTTAGAACTGAAAAGAAGTGCCTCTACTACGTGTCCTCTGGGAATCAAAACTGAAGATTTTGGTACGGCAGCCGACTGGCCAACTTATCGATTCTGCAATCCCAGTACATTCGAGCAGCTTAAGCAAAGTGTGGAAAAAGCCAAGGCAGCACTTCAGGTGAGCCAAACAAAAAAAATTCAAAGGAACATCGTCAGTCTTCAGGCACCCTTTTTCGCCATAGAAACTGGCCTGAAGTGTCATACATGGTGTTGAAACCTTCAGTTCTCGAAAATGATAATAAAATGACCCCATGAATTACCAACTAGTTACTTGTTCATCATAATCATTATTTGGAAGAGTTGTTAATGCAGGCTGTATTCTTCTTTCAGGATAGAAGCGGGTTTTTCGGAAACGGTAGTGCGTTTAGTGATTTGTACAACGTGTCTACTGGACGATCTCCGGACAATATTCAAGACAGTTCTAGTAGACTTAGAGACAATTCCGAGAATGATATCAAGAGAACAGGTGAGTGTTTGAGTGTTTTTCTTGACTGTTGAATCGGGGTGAGTGGCGGGGGATCACTGTCTCTTTCTTATGGGTGTTTGACAGTCCCCCGGTGCAGACCACACGGCACTCACCCAGTAAAGTTATCGGTCAACCACCCAATCCCGCATCTGCGGGTAACAGGCGTTGGCCGGTTTCAAGCTAGATGTGTGGGAGAGGTGTCTCGCAAGAGCCCTACTCATCCAACGCTGGAAAGGTAACTTTCCTAACATGAGTGCCCCTCGGGGTAACGTAAGGGTATGCGGTGCAGGCCACACGGCGTACACCCAAAAGTTGTTGATGAACCGCCCTATCCCGCACCTACACGGGTAATGGGCGCGACATCTTCGACATATGATGTGTGGTAGAGGATGCTCGAAAGAGTCCTCGACGGTTACTCATCAAACGTTGGAAAGGGAACTTTCCTAACATGAGTTCTAGGGGGGAGGTGAGTGCCCGCTCGCGGCTGGAGGCTAGCGAACCTCATCTCTAACTGTCGTTGGCCTCTTAGGGGCAGCGGCTCCACTAGCGGGTAAAGGGATACGGGGATGCGGTAATCCGTTCATGGGTGCATTGCAGCCCCATACCGAGGCACTGGACGACTTATGCTGTTCCGTGATCCTCACCTGCCTCTGTACGGATCCGAGCGTTCGAGGTGTCGCGGTCCTCCCGGGCTCTAGTATCCGAGTCTAGTCTTGGAGGGCACCAAGGCAGACGCTTGAGGTGTCGGACCCCGGTTGGACGGAGCTACTAGTATCCGAGCTTAGGACCCCGACCGGCCACTTCCGGGACCATATTCCCAATTGGTTGGCGGGGGCAGGTGTGCGGCGCGAGCACTCTCTGGCGAAAGAAGAGCTTAGTTAACTTGTACGAACGTTCGGTCGAACGCTGCCGACGGTCCTGTCTCTTGGTTAGCCACACTAAGTAGATGTAAGGAAGCAATTCCGGGTTCGGTGAGCGGGAGGAAGCCCTGCGAAATCCTGTTGGTGTGGGGTGAGGGGCGGTACCCGCAAGGATTACCCAAAAATACACCCCTCCACACCCGATCGCATCCAACGCCAGGGTGCGTCTGGGGGGCCTAACCGGCACAATCAGCTATCAGCAACCTTCCAAAGAATGAAAGAATTTCATGAACTGAAGAAAGTCCAAAGTCTAACCATCGGTACATCATTTGCAATCAGTTTCACAAGTTCCTAAATTTTGAATTACGCACATCTGAAGATCGCGAAATGGCTTTTTGTGTTCGTAGGTTTTAATAATTTTAGACATATGGATCAGAACAGTACTTGAGCTTGATTATGACCTGTAGGTACCTGAATTTCCAAAGTCATTATTTGTAGATTAATTGGTCTTTTTGCTAAGAAACCCATGCAAATGCCCAATATTTCGTGGGAGATACGATTTGATTTACAGATATTCATTTTTGAGTGGCATGACACAACTAGGAGTTATTCAAACATGTGGAGTCATATGGAGGGTGGAAAATATTATTTGAAATGAGAATATAACGACTTTCATTTTGGCAAATAGCTCATAGATTATATTTTTGTCGTAAGAATTATTTTACAATAATAAAAAAATTTGTTCAAAATCTGTTTTTTCGTTAATCAGCTGTCGCCCCCATACGAACGACAACTCTCAGAAGTTGAGAAACTTACCTTTTAACGTGTGATTCCTCATAATAGCGTAGACCTGCGTCAGTATTCATTTTATTGTTATGTTTCATTATTTCATTTTATTTCCTGTATCTTGAGCTTTTGAGCTTCTCAATTTTTATTGTTTTCTTCATCATATTTATTGCTTTTGTTTTTTCTAACTTCTTTTATTTTTGCACATATTCATTAGATTTAGATATTTTTCAAACATAGTGTAGAACCTACTTCTACAAAAGTATCATTTGTATGTTCTAGTAAACAGTTATCAAATGCGAACCACATTGACCTGTAGATTTGAACATGAAAGTAGCATTCAAAACGTTTTGCCGACTTCAACAAATGTTAGGTAACCTGAAGACAAGATGTTGAAGAATAAAATGTCGAGAATATATGAAATAGCGGTGAGGAATGTGATAAAAAATATCGGTCAGACTAAGCGTGCCATTAAAGCTCTTTTCAAAGACCACGCAGCACATATCCGATTCTGAAGACCAGAAAAAATCTAGTGTTGCATGTGTATCATGAGAACTATGGACATGGACAGTGACAAAGGTTCCATTTCAAACAACCCATTGTATACGTTTTTAAGAATAACCTGCGTAAAATTAGCAGAAACTCTCATGAGAAATTTTTCCACAATTTTCCACCCGAAATCATTGATGTGTATCGTCCTCAATCAAAATTTGCGGAAACTCACAGGAGAAAATTTTTCGCAAATTTCTGCCGAAATCATTGATGTATATCGGAAAGTTAGTACTCTGTTAAAGAGTTTACAGTCAGAAATCAGTTTTATCCATCTCCTGAAGACGCCAACTGATTTGTTGAAACGTGCATCGAGAAGAGTGATGTAGTTCTGGTGTTTGGGAAAAGTGTTCGTCTTGGATCTATAGATTCCACATAAAATAATGACCTAATTTATTGTTACAACTTATGAGTCAAATTATGACAAAACCGTGATTTCATAAAACAAATTGTAATGAACTGTAAAATTTTAATATTCTCAAATGACCTTGAGAATATTGGATACAGATCAAAGAAGATTTCTATAAGAACTATTTTGAATCAATATACCTACAATAACTGTACACTTATTATCACAGCCCCCATAAAGCTAAAAATCTTCAAACACATGTATAGCCATATTGTGAATATCAGAATATCGTATATCCAAATATAGGGACATATGGGACATATCGCACATAAGAACTTTTTTCAGTATTCTAAAAAAATACATTTAAAATGATTTCGACTCAAATGACTGTATGTTTTTTTATATTTTGTGCAGGATCCTCTCATATACGGGTTTATTTAAATTCAAGTCTCTGTAAAGAATCTTGTAAACGATATGAAATAGAGGGGTGGTTGGATTGAGGTGATTTTGTTCACTCCAAAGTTATATCAAAATCATACCAAAAAATTCACTATAGCTTTTCTGCGAAAAACTACAAAATAAGAAATTCTGCTCATGACTGTACCTTTTTTATTCGATGGGCTATGCTCACAGAACATATTAGATTCAACAACTACTATTATTAATTAGGATACTTCGCTTTTTTATTGTCATCTGTGCAACTTTTGTAACTAAAACTTCTATCCGCGTGAGTTAGTTTTACCCTGGCGGAAATAACTGCGCATTCACCATTTCCGACAGAATAATCGCGATTCTATTTTTCTGCATGAATACATTATTTTGCTACTTCTTTGTAGTTAGCTGGGTGCGATATATAAAGTTTTATATTTTGTTGTTCATTGAACACAGGGAGGCCTTTCAATCATTCCTGTAGCTTCATACAAATCCATTTTTCCTCTGACGTTACATCCGTATAGTATTTCTCATTCTGTGCATACGCTACGGTATTATGAGTATTTGCTAATCATTCTGTGTATTCAAACTGTTCAAAAATTCTACTGATCATTAGATTCGCAACCTGTCTTTATGTATATACTTTTTTTTAAATTATCTGCAGCTTTACGCATTTTTTACCCATTTCAACTGATCGCTGTAACAGAATAGTTTTTTTTTTAATTTTTATGTGTTTGCCTATCGATGAAGAAATACCTATAAGAAAATTTTTTCTATCGGAAAATTCAAAAATACTCAAAAACTGAATATCCTTTGAAAAAATATTTATTTTCGTTAAACTGTATTCAGTTGAAGGAGATGTATTGATTCTGCTACGTTATATGGCTGACGGGACTTTGAATACATATAACATAACTCACCCAGAACAAAAAGCTATTGACCATGGCAGTCAGCGTTGTTGATACTGAAGAGAAACGACATCTCTCGACAGATACACTTCAAAACATCTAGCATAAACTAAATTGTCGAACTAAATCTCTACAATCTAAGATTAGTATAGCAACTCCACGTTCATGATTTTCATGCAAATCACTTGATTTCATTCAGAGTAGTGTTTACAAAATAACCTCAGATGTCATTTCTTCTGCAGTAGATTTTACAGTAAATTACATTGTTGTGAATTCTTCAAGATGATGATATGAATTATCGTTGATTTCACAGAATAATAGTTAATAGAGGTTTTGGTTTCCTATCTCTCCATCTTTATACAAGAATATGGGAATCTTTCAAAAAAAGGAAGAAAGATGTACAAAGATGTGAAGTTCATGCAAAAAAGTAATTTTCAAACATAAACTGGAACAAAAAGCCCTCCCGAAACAACTACTTGGATCCAACTACGTTGGATCACACTAGAGAAAGAATACTTACGAAACAATTTTTTTATGAAAATCGAATTATACGAAAAACCCTTTTCTAATCAGTTTGTACTCCAAACATTCATTATGGAATTGACTCAGACATAATTCACAGGGTAGCTACACTTACATTGAACACTGTCATCCTCAATGTCCAACATTCGATGTTTCGGATTGAATCAGATATCACTGAATTCCTTCTCAATATGAAAGAGGTGAAATATTACTTACATGAAACACTATCATCCTCAATGTTTGACATCCGATGTTTCGGAATACGACACCTGCCTTATTGACTCTTCAGCACCAATCTGGATAACCTTACAAGATGGAGCACATTCATTCAATCACGACTTTATGTCACGAATGAGTTGAATCGACTCTCATCATCGAAGACAGTGTTCTTATTTGATTTAAGTAGTTATTTCAAGAGGTTTTTCTCCACTTTATGTCTCAAAGTTACTTTTTGAACTAGGTACTAGGTACACATCTTTATATGGATATTATTTGAAGATAATTGCTTTTTTCCTTCCTTTAAAAGATTTCCACTTTTTTGTATGAAGATGGAGAAGTAGAAAGCCAAAACCTTTCTTTTCCAAAAATTAATATTTCCGTGAAATATACCCCTTTGAATGAACCTTTTTCTCGAAGTACGAAAAATCACTTACTAGCAGCGCTAGTAGTTCGGTAGGGACAAACACTGCCTAATCATAAACATATGGTAAAATAAAATTGAAAAAGAATGTTTTCAACAGAAGAAAATGTTCCTGGAGCAAAACTAAAATTTGCAACTGGAAAGGACAACAATGTTGTAACATTAAAACGTTGGCTTGCATGCCGTAATTCAAAAGTAACTGGAAAAAAAGTGAATTAATAGACAGGTTAGTATACAGACTCTAGTAATAGACTAGCGGTAGATTCAAACTGTAATGAAAGAAATTTAAAATAATTGTGAATTTCAGACTTATTTCCGAGTGGAATATGAATCAAATATAGATAGTAATGAAATAAATTTAATTAAATATAATGAATATAATTTAATAAACGATTGAAGTTATATCTCATTCCAATCAATGGTAATTAACTATGAAAAATTTACTATTCATTTCATGTTTAGAGCATACATATGAATATTTATTTATTTTTTGCACTGTTAAATCAACTCTCCTCGAAGCATGTATCCATTTCTTACATCTAACCTCATTATTATAAGGTTTTATAAATGGTATAAAAAACACGTTTTCTTCCGCATATCGATTATCCGACATACAATTCGCAAAACAGCAATGCTTTGTTGGCATTATACTAGCACAAAATAATTGTTTATATCAGATTTATGTTTTTAAATAATAAATAAATATTACGTAAATAACACTGTTTTACATGTGAATAGTTTATGTTTGTCCTACTACTAGTGCTGCCTCTCGTGACACGTTTGCTATACTATTCTCAGAAAAAGGCTCATTCAAATGGTTATTTAACTCTGAACTGTTCAATGCACGACGAACACAAAGACCTAGAAATACATATTCCATATTTCCATTCAGAGTTTTTTTTGTATGTACGTTAAATTTCCCTAAATTATTTAATTTGAATTATATAATTGAACTAAAACTACTGATAAATAGTATCAAACTAAAGTAATAAAAAATGTTGAAAAAGTGATAGATGTTGATTGTGCAACGAATAAAATTCCATTAGTTTCACACTTGTACATTCATGATATTTATTCTGAAAAAAGTCATCACAACGCTACAAATTCTATTGAATCTTGAAAGTCTTCATATCATTTTCCTGTTTTCCTGGAAACCACATAACTTTCTATTTACGATTATGTTTACAAAACCGTTGATAAATAGAATAATTGTCGCCACAATTTTCTGTACCCGAACAGACAATAAATCCCAGAAATATGTCCAATAAAAACACCAATTCCTGCCGGCAACATCTCATCTAAACGATAAGACCGGTAGGGAGTATTTGTGTTTAGTTTCTCGAATTCCTGAATGTAAGATGGCAATCCGGCAGGATGAGGCCATGGACATAGCATTTCTTGAATCAAGCTGAATTTGACCGATGGCTAGTGCGTTTTGAGGGCATGGTTATCTCATGTGGCATGAGTTTTGTGGAACGTAGCGCTGTCCTGTTGGAACCACATCAGTGTCCAGATCATCCAATTCAGGCCAAAAGAAATTGGTGATGATCGACTTATAGTGCTCGTCGTTGACAGTGATGGACTGGCCAATCCATCTTCAAATAAATATGGACCGATGACACCTACAGCCCGAAATCCACACCGAACAGTGACTTTCTCGGGATGCATTGGACGTTCTTGGATCTCATGTGGATTGATATCGTTCCAAATTAGACAATTTTGTTTGTACACGTACCCATTCATCCAGAAATGAGTCTCATCGTTGAAGATAATTTTTCGATGAAGTTGTATGGGTGAAGGCCCAAGTCACAGCGAAAAATTCGCAAGTTGTGCGAAAAACTTGTGAGCGAAGCGAAATCGATTGCCTCGGATTCTCCTGCACACTCTCTCACACAGCGGCGATGTTTCCTTTTGATAGGACGAACGTAAAATGACTTAAACGCGCGATACGTTGCTCGAACAAAACACCCATTTTGATAAAACAATTCATCATATCTTTTCAAGGTGATTGGGAAAAACAGACTGAGTAAATGACAACTAATTTGACAGATGTAGCTTCAACAATATTTTCGTTATCAATCGTCAAAGTTCGGAAGTCCCTTTGGGAAGACATACATACATACTTACATACATAGATACAAAGCAAGTTCAATAAAAGCTTGTAATAATATCTTGAGTAGTAGGAAATACGTTTTTCAAAACAACCAAAGTACCTACGATGGAGCAGTTTTATTCTGTGAGCATGTTGATTATGAAATTATACTGCGGGAGCGGCAATATTCATTACACGTAAGCATTAGATAATTCGAACCATACTCATTGCACCGAAAGCATTTTGTTGGACTTTCAACACTCTCTAATGTGAAATAAATTAAATAAGGTGTCCCTCGAGGTTTCACTCTGAGACTCATCTTGCTTTCATTGAATACCAATTGAATCACTTATTATTATAAGACTTGCAATGCTAAGAATTGAATTTGTCAATATAACTAAAACTATATTGATGCAATGGTTACATATTTTGAAAATATTTTGTGCAATAACGAACACAACATTTGATAGGACATATAAATAGAAAATAAAATAAGGCATTTGAATAAAATATAAAATAAAAGACACACTAGAAGACGCGAATGCGTTATAATATTTTAAAATAAAATCAAGGTGGATATCATAGTTGGATATAACTACTCACATCGCATTATTCGTAGATGACACCACATTTCTGTGGAAGGGAAACTAGTTCAAGATGCCAATGAAGACATGGAATAGTTGAAGATCTGATACGACTCAAACAAGTTTTCATCTACACAACTTACCTGATGATAACATCATTGACTTCACATTAGTAATAAACCTCTATAATTCAGATGTTTCGTTATCAAGACAGTTTTCAGAGAGAGCTGAGTTTTATCAAACAAGTTGCTGTCAACAACGGTTATAAGCTAGATATTATTAGCCTATTCTTTCAAAAAACTACGGTTACAAGCCATTACCAGGATTAATCCACTTCAAGAAACGATAATAAGCGTCATAAGACATTGACATACTTTGATGAATCCACCAATGATGTCGTTTGTTTCCAAAAAAAAGACTTTCACCTTGCTTACAGAATAAATAATAGTTCAAGCCAAGTATATGAGTTGACTTGTGCTTCTTGCACAAAACTTTATATTGGCCAAACAGGGAGAGTAGTTTCTTGAATGTGAAGACAGTTCCACATTTGCAAACAATCTTTTGGCAGAGGGACATGAATTCAACTACGAATATGACATATTACATTTGGAAAAGACAAGTTTTAAACTGATTGTTTTTGGAATACTTAGAAATTGAATTATTCTCCTCTGTTGAATTTGTTTTATAACTCGCTTGGCATAATAACTCCCTTCAAAGTTGGTTTTCCGAATATCACAATTTTGGAAGGTGATGGAAAGGATAGAAATTCAATCATTTGAAAAAAGCAACAAACCATCAGAAGATATGCGTCGGTGGGGGCGGCACGTTACAAAGTGTGAATACTAGTGTGCACTTTCAAATGCAGTTGAACCTGGATGGCTGTTAAAATCAATGAATTCACATGATGTGAATGTATTTGTGAGTTATTTTCCATAACAGCAAGACAAATTCGTAACAGAAATAATGGCTTAGGAATCTTATATAGTGCCGTATAACAAAAGCACTACCTTGTATATGGTAGAAAGTTATTATACAAGTGCCACATGAATAAAATGAATGAAAGTAACACAACATGTTTCAAAAGAAATGTCAATAAATGCCACCTTTTCCATTTGCGATGCCCATTTCAATGTAGGTGAAATTTGTAATAATTGTGTAACAGATGAAAAGACAATTTTCCTAACACTTGCAGATAATATAGCAAAATAAAGGTAGTAGTTTCTCACTTCTTCTACTGAATATAAAGTCCTATTATTCATTAATTTATGCCTAGGACTATGAGGAAGATTTGCTACAGCTTTCATTTTTGATAAGAAATCGTTTTTTTACTTTTTTCCGCGTTTTTTTAAGGATAATGAAATATTCTTGAGAGAGGAGGGGGATTTGAGTTTTCTAGATGAAACTTTGATGTTTATAAATGAAACTGTTACTTTGAACAATCAAGTTTTTACCAATGATAATTGGCAAGGATATTTCATTCCTGGGGGCCCCCAAATCTTTAGATGAAATCGAAATTGGTAAGTCTCACGATCAAGTTCACGATTTACACATACGGTCCACTGTTCTCTCAACAAAATCCATTGCTGCAAATAAGCAATAAAGGTTTTATGTATATAACCACATAAACGACACATTTGATAATAAATACAACTCTTCTGGAACCCCAGATTGAATACAATCTTGTTAGCCCTTTCTGAGAAATAAGTACTATAGAAAATTCCATCACATATCCACAAGTCATTGTGTTCCAATTGATGTGTGAATATGCATTCGCAAAACAAACTTTCAGCAGACAAACCCATTCCAATAATCTTTTTACAGTTTATGAATGCACTGACCAGTTACTAAATGAAAATTAATCCATTATTAATGAAAATGAGGCCTTCCAATGGAAAATGTTCCTCAATTTGGGTTATTACATCAAATGCAAGTTTGAACAAAATAAAGTTGAGTTCAATTNTCGATAAGGATCTTCGTGATTTCGAATTGAGATGAAAATAATCAGGTTTAATTCAATGCCACGAAAACCCAGGCATTGGTTTTCTTCAAAAAGATAAATGTCTCCGAATCGGATATAATAATGTCAGTACGGACAATTCCGCTTTCTACTTCGATAAGTTTGCTGGGGATTGGAATGAACATCAATATGTCTTGGCATAATCATGTCGCTGAAATTGCAAAGGCTGCTTCTCAAAAACCTGAAACATTGTTCCGAAACAGAAAACTGGGCACACCTCAAGAACTCTTGATGCTTTATGGAGCCCAGATCAGACATTCTTTGGAACATTTTTCCCATTTTGGTTTTTTGCCCCTAAGCATACCCTGAAGTTACTGGATTTCATCCAAAAAAGAGCCATCCGCCTGATTGAAGACGCGAACATCACTTGCAACCTCGATAGTCTGGAACATCGAAGAAAGGTTGGAGATTTGTCTCTCTTTTATAAATACTTCCACGGAAGGTGTTCAAGTGACTTGCGACATTTTATTCCACCAAGAGCGGGTCATATCAGAAATACGCGACGGACTGTGGCTGCTCATCGTTTTGAGGTTCAACTCAGTACCCTTCGAACGAACTTCACTGTTTGAGAACTTTTCCATTTGGAGAGAAATGAATGTTATTTTCAGCGATTCAAACCCAACGTGAATCTTTACTTTCGCACAGGCACCGCTCTCAGAGTGCTTCATGAATTTTTCTGTAGTATGTGTTTTGTAGTGAGATTCTTACTAAACATTGTAAGACTTCCACTAAACATTGAACACGCAACACGTGTATACAATAGCTTTTTCAGTCGTGTCTATACTATACACCACTGAAGAAGCTATTATATAACGAATCACGTGTTGGGTTTTTGTGAAACTGCTTAGTGAAAATCTCACAATGAAGTGTTTTTTTTTAATACGTTATTGATTTTCATTAAGTATCGGCCGATTCCATCACATATGTGAAAATTGTATAATTATCATCGTGAATAGTTTTAACAGTTTGATTGAAGAATAGACCAAATTGAGTTTACCGCACACCTTAGTCACATATTATGTTACTACCTCAAGTGAGATTTTTATGTAAAATAGTTCATAGATGTCTGTTGACATTGAACATCCTCCCCGAGGAGTTGTCCTCCTAGGTCATCGTCCATCCTGTCCTTTCCAGGAAGGTGGACAGGTCACTAAGAGACATCTCCTTTTTATCAGCAGGTGTAGGCCAAGACTCACCGAACATACACACTCTCATATTGACGATAACTCCGGACACTCACATAAGACATGCCTGACAGTTCACACATCCTGCATAGAGGTGTATCTACTAGCCCCATAATATGGAGGTGTTTCCTTAGTTGACAGTGACCAGTCAGAGATCCTACTGTTAAGCGTAGGTATTTTCTGGTCATCACCAGATATTTCTTTGTCGCCAGCTTCCCAGGGTCGCCCAGGGTGATCGTGGCAAGACTACATCCTTTCATTTCATCCCATCTCTTTGGGGATTGAGCATGGGTGTGACGTTTGGCTAATTCCGCAATTGTCGAAGTAATCGGCCGTAGGGGTCACTGTGTCCTAAAATTCTTAGTCGAGCCGCTTCCATTAACTTTACTCCTATCTTGCCCCTTAACCCACCTCAGGATGTTATTGTCTACCTAGTTCATAGATAATTCTTTAGATAAGTTGATATCAATTATTGTGAATGAATCACAACTGAAATTCCTCGTAATAAATGATTTCGAAACATAATTGTATTGAACAAGCTTGCTATGTGAGAAATATAAATGATTATAAATAAATATAAAGATTATGATGATGAAGATCTATAACACTATCCATGATTATAATTAAAAAATTCAAACATACATTTTCATTTCTAGATGCCTTTCGCTAACACCGTAGCTCCATTTCTACCGTGGAAGCTACGGGTCTAGACATAAAAATGTTTGTGAAAGTTGTTTAATTATTATAATGGTTAAATATGAATATAATTCAATCTTATACAACATTCAATTCACTAGTGAAAACAGGTATGAATAGGTGAAAAAGTCAATAAATTAACGATTATCACATAGTTAATATTCTAAAGAGACTAAATATGGACAAGAGATAGAAACAGAATGGACATTCTATATGGACTATATGGACTATTCTCAAACTTATACAATAAACTAACAATGATTCATTACATTCGCCAATATACAGGCTGATTCACGGTGGATGGCACATTAGACGTTTCTGGTGAACCAGACAACGGATCACTTTGAAAATTTAATGGAGGGCATATTCGGACATTCTCTAGCCAACTAAAATATTTTCGACAATGCGGTGTTGCCGCTTCTATTAGAAAGCAGTAGCAACTTTGATTTTTCAAATGGAACACTCTGTATATAATATTATNCCTTATTTTTTTCGTCAAGATCATGTTATTATATTATATTATAATATCTGCACGACAACGTTTCATATCATATAAATTGTGTAATGTGACAAATTGATGGGTTTTGATTTATTTGAGACACCAATTTTCTTTTTTTCTAGAAAGTTAATAAAATATTACTTTCGAAAATATCTTTACTATCAATTAATTTTTATTTTATTTTCGCTGGACATGTTCTTTGTTGTCTGTAATGCGTCATTGTTGCATGGTTGGTTCCTACATTTGTTTGACCACAACCAAACTATCCCTAACGTTTGTCAAATTATAAATCTGTTATTTTTTATGGTAGCCTCTTGTTTGCGGACGTTATAAATTGTTTTCGCTTGAACCACTATCTTGGGGAACGTCATGTCATATTTCGTAATGTATGAAAGCTATTTTCTGGATTTTTTGGTCGTTTCGTATACTACTGCGGAAGACATTATCAAAGGCGATGTGGCTGTGACCCGGCCACTGGTCCGCCATCTTGATCGGTCCGTCATATTGGACCAAATTAAATGATATAATGTTTAGAATGTTTTCAGCAAATCTTTTCATTCGATACTCAAGTGCTCAAAACAAAACTATATAGTACACTACATTGGGCGGTCTGGAATATTGTATTCTTTTCAGCAAATCCTTCATTTTGATACCCATGTTATGAGGATATATAAAAAAGTAATCCACCATCTTGGGTGGTCCGCCGTGTTGGACATAGCATTTCTTGAATCAAGCTGAATTTGACCGATGGCTAGTGCGTTTTGAGGGCATGGTTATCTCATGTGGCATGAGTTTTGTGGAACGAAGCGCTGTCCTGTTGGAACTACATCAGTGTCCAGATCATCCAATTCAGGCCAAAAGAAATTGGTGATGATCGACTTATTGTGCTAGTCGTTGACAGTGATGGACTGGCCAATCCGTCCTCAAATAAATATGGACCGATGACATCTACAGCCCGAAATCCACACCAAACAGTGACTTTCTCGGGATGCATTGGACGTTCTTGGATCTCATGTGGATTGATATCTTATAAATTAGACAATTTCGTTTGTTCACGTACCCATTCATCCAGAAATGGGTCTCATCGTTAAAGATGATTTTTCGATGAAAATTAGGGTCAGTTGTATGGGTGAAGGCCCAAGTCACAGCGAAAAATTCGCAAGTTGTGCGAAAAACTTGTGAGCGAAGCGAAATCGATTGTCTCGGATTCTCCTGCAAACTCTCTCACACAGCGGCGATGTTTCCTTTTGATAGGGCGAACGTAAAATGACTCAAACGCGCGAACGTTGCTCGAAAAAAACACTCATTTTGATAAAACAATTCGTCATATCCTTTCAAGGTGATTTGGCAACATTGACATACTTTGATGAATCCACCAATGATGTCCTTTGTTTCCAAAAAAAAAAGACTTTCACCTTGCTTATAGAATAAATAATAGTTCAAGCCAAGTATATGAGTTGACTTGTGCTTCTTGCACAAAACTTTATATTGGCCAAACAGGGAGAGTGGTTTCTTGAATGTGAAGACCAATTCCACATTTGCAAACAATCTTTTGGCAGAGGGACATGAATTCAACTACAAATATGACATATTACATTTGGAAAAGACAAGTTTTAAACTGATTGTTTTTGGAATACTAAACGCCAACCAGTCGTACTACAATACACGGCAAGCTAACTTGATTAGAATTCCCCTGTCTTGGATAACGATAATAAAAGATTCATTATGTAGAATGAAATGAAAATGAGTCTGAAAAGTGATCCCTTGATTATTTTCAGGAAAAAATTCAGCTATATTTTTAATGATAAAGCCTACTAAGATTTGAATATATTTTGCAGTAACACGTTTATAGATTATGGGATTTCTTATGAAGAAACTATTAATTTGTTCATTACCTAAATCGTATTTCTCTCTCTCTCTCTTTCTCTCTCTCTCTCTCTCTCTCTCTCTGGGCGAGCCATAACCTGCACAGTATCCCGACTCAACATCCTTAGAAAGAAATGAAGCATTTATCTCTATCTCTCTCTCTCTGTATCTAGGCGAGCCATAACCTGCACAGTATCCCGACTCAACATTCTTAGAAAGAAATGAAGCAGAATAAAACATGGTTGATCTCTGAAACTTCCAACTCTTTAAATGATTTTTCTATGTGGGAAAGTATTCCATGGTATACCTGTTCCTAAAGACCTATCTCAACATTTTCGGAATGAGTATTTCAATAAAGGTACTATAGAAGGTTATGTGAGAGCAGTTACGTAATCACCTAGCTCGAGATTCAAGCAACATTATCATTCAGGACAAGTTACTGATGAACAGAACATTTTTCTTTGTGGAAAATATAGTGAATTTGCTCAGTTCCTCATCAGGGTGAACCAGTTTTTCTATTTCTAGACATGTACCCACAAAGTTACCGTGACAATTGTTTTCAGATTGTGAGAAGTCAAAATCCCAAGAAGAGGAAATGAAAAACTTCAATTTCTTCTAAAAAAATACTTCTGTTTGAAAATAGTTTCAGTTTCAATGAATAATTCCCTCGCTTCGGAGGGGCACCTGCCACTGGGCCTTCCGGCAGAGTCCTACCCTGCGTTGAACCCTAATAAATAACACTAATTAAATAATAAAATTCGACTGGAAGAGACAGGACGAGAAGAAAGAACGAAAGAGAAATAAAGAATCCCTTTTTTCAAATTACGTATTCAAAGGAAACAAAACTCGAAGGGGTCCCTAAAGAAACTCTCTCGTCATAAAAGTTCCGCGGCGAAGGAGGAATACAATAAAAAATAATAAAAGAGTGTTCACTTTTGAAATTAATGATTTATTGCGGTGGGAGGCCAAGATGGCGTGCCGGATTCTCCCGGAGTCGAAAGTTGGAGGGTCCGGAAATGGTGGCCGAGAGAGTACGGTCTTTCGATTCCACCTGAGAATGGTTAATCGTTGCCTTACATGACTCGAATTGAAAAAAACATTATCGTTTTTGTCGGTGATTTGTCAAAACATTGAACTTACTGATTTGAAAACGTATATTGAAAAATGATGTGGTGACTTGAATTGATGGATAGGCATAATTTAAAACATAATCAACCAGCAATAGTAATGAAAATTTATTGATCACTTTGATATAGTTAGTAAATTTGATGTAATGAATGAAAATATGTCAATTGTGCTTGCGAAAACATTCATCAACAGGTAAAATCACCATCAGAAAACTGAATCAAAAGTAAATACAACATAACTCGCTTGGCATAATAACTCCCTTCAAAGTTGGTTTTCCGAATATCACAATTTTGGAAGGTGATGGAAAGGATAGAAATTCAATCATTTGAACAAAGCAACAAACCATCAGTGAATACTAGTGTGCACTTTCAAATGCAGTTGAACCTGGATGGCTGTTAAAAACAATGAATTCACATGACGTGAATGTATTTGTGAGTTATTTTCCATAACAGCAAGACAAATTCGTAACAGAAATAATGGCTTAGGAATCTTATATAGTGTCGTATAACAAAAGCACTACCTTGTATATGGTAGAAAGTTATTATACAAGTGCCACATGAATAAAATAAATGAAAGTAACACAACATGTTTCAAAAGAAATGTCAATAAATGCCACCTTTTCCATTTGCGATGCCCATTTCAATGTAGGTAAAATTTGTAATAATTGTGTAACAGATGAAAAGACAATTTTCCTAACACTTCCTAACACTTCTTCTACTGAATATAAAGCCCTATTATTCATTAATTTATGTCTAGGCCTATGACGAAAATTTGCTACTGCTTTCATTTTTGATAAGAAATCGTTTTTTTACTTTTTTCCGCGTTTTTTTAAGGATAATGAAATATTCTTGAGAGAGGAGTGGGATTTGAGTTTTCTAGATGTAACTTTGATGTTTATAAATAAAACTGTTACTTTGAACAATCAAGTTTATACCAATGATAATTGGCAAGGATATTTCATTCCTGGGGGCCCCCAAATCTTTAGATGAAATCGAAATTGGTAAGTCTCACGATCAAGTTCACGATTTACACATACGGTCCACTGTTCTCTCAACAAAATCCATTGCTGCAAATAAGCAATAAAGGTTTTATGTATATAACCACATAAACGACACATTTGATAATAAATACAACTCTTCTGGAACCCCAGATTGAATACAATCTTGTTAGCCCTTTCTGAGAAATAAGTACTATAGAAAATTCCATCACATATCCACAAGTCATTGTGTTCCAATTGATGTGTGAATATGCATTCGCAAAACAAACTTTCAGCAGACCAAACCCATTCCAATAATCTTTTTACAGTTTATGAATGCACTGACCAGTTACTAAATGAAAATTAATCCATTATTAATGAAAATGAGGCCTTCCAATGGATGTTTCATACAGGTAACAGATTCATTGTCCTTTATTAGCTACAACCGATGTTGCCAAATGGTGAAATAGAAACGAATCCCTTTAAATGTTGAATGGATTATTTCATTTCTCTTTTTTAAGTATTTAAATAATTTTTCAAAGAAAAAGGTTGAAATGGTAAGTTTAAAATGCTTTTTTTAGAGCTCTTCTATGAAAACTACTTAATTTTCGTCAGGAGGAGCATTCCCCATTCTTTGAGGATTTGGTGGTTTACGGCTTACTCCGTGATTTTTTATATCACTGTTAGCAAAGCGACTGGTATATAGTTATTTGAAAGATTTTTCTTGCCTTCTTTGGGAATAGGCTGTTTCTTGAATACATTTTTCACAAACATTTTAATTTCTATTGAGGGAGCTGGGGTATTAGCGAAACGCGACTAGAATATTCCCAAGAAAAGCAAGAAAAATCTTCTAAATAACAATAGACCAGTCGCTTTGCTATCAGTGATAACAAAAATCATGGAGTAAGCCGTGAACCACCATATCCTTAAAAATTTGTAAGACTTTAACATCTTGAGCGAGCATCAATATGGCTTTCGGGAATGAAGATCAACAGGCGACCTTCTATCGTATGTCACCCATATTTCTAATTACGCAATCAAGAAACATGGAGCGACCAGAGCTGTTGCGCTTGGCCTATGAGGCCTATGGCCGTGTCTAGCATGGGGGTTTGCTGGCCAAACTTCGATGCTATGGCTTGTCGGATCATTTTTGTGTATGGCTCTCCAGCTTCCTGAAAGAACGTTCCCTGCAAATGGCCGTCGATGGATATCTCTCGAATACTTTTATCATCAACGCTGGTGTTCCCCAGGTATCCATAATGTATCCAATCTTTTTTTATTGTATATCAACGACTTATTGAAAAAAGGCAAGAATGCAATATATTGATTTGCTGATGATAGCATACTCGTCTCGTCATTCCATTTGGATTCCATGACATAGGCTGCGGATGCACATCTTCACCGGCAGCAGGAGGTTGCATATCTCGATAAGGATCTTCGTGATTTCGAATTGAGATGAAAATAATCAGGTTTAATTCAATGCCACGAAAACCCAGGCATTGGTTTTCTTCAAAAAGATAAATGTCTCCGAATCGGATATAATAATGTCAGTACGGACAATTCCGCTTTCTACTTTGATAAGTTTGCTGGGGATTGAAATGAACATCAATATGTCTTGGCATAATCATGTCGCTGAAATTGCAAAGGCTGCTTCTCAAAAACCTGAAACATTGTTCCGAAACAGAAAACTGGGCACACCTCAAGAACTTTTGATGCTTTATGGAGCTCAGATCAGACATTCTTTGGAACATTTTTTCCATTTTGGGTTTTTGCCCCTAAGTATACCCTGAAGTTACTGGATTCCATCCAAAAAAGAGCCATCCGCCTGATTGAAGACGCGAACATCACTTGCAACCTCGATAGTCTGGAACATCGAAGAAAGGAAAATTTGTCTCTCTTTTATAAATACTTCCACGGAAGGTGTTCAAGTGACTTGCGACATTTTATTCCACCAAGAGCGGGTCATATCAGAAATACGCGACGGACTGTGGCTGCTCATCGTTTTGAGGTTCAACTCAGTACTCTTCGAACTTCAATGTTTGAGAACTTTTCCATTTGGAGAGAAATGAATGTTATCTTCAACGATTCAAACCCAACGTGAATCTTTACTTTCGCACAGGCACCGCTCTCAGAGTGCTTCATGGATTTTTCTGTAGTATGTGTTTTGTTTTTAAAAAAATCATTGTAAGATTCTTACTTAACATTGTAAGACTTTCACTAAACAGTGAACACGCAACACTTGTATACAATAGCTTTTTCAGTCGTGTCTATACTATAGACCACTGAAGAAACTATTATATAACGAATCACGTGTTGGGTTTTTGTGAAACTGTTTAGTGAAAATCTCACAATGAAGTGTTTTTTTTAATACGTTATTGATTTTCATTAAGTATCGGCCAATTCCATCACATATGTGAAAATTGTATAATTATCATCATGAACAGTTTCAATAGTTTGATTGAATGATAGACCAAATTGAGTTTACCTTACCTTAGTCACATATTATGTTACTATCTCAAGTAAGATTTTTATGTAAAATAGTTCATAGATGTCTGTATCTGTGTCTGTAGAGGAGGGAGGGTGAGTAGGTCTACAGCAGTTAGGTCACATATGACCCATTGAACATCTTCCCGAGAAGTTGTCCTCCTAGGTCATCGTCCATCCTGTTCTTTTCAGGAAGGTGGACGGGTCACTAGGAGATATCTCCTTTTTATCGGCAGGTGTAGACCAAGACTCACCGAACATACACACTCTCATATTGACGATAACTCCGGACACTCGCATAAGACATGCCTGACAGTTCACACATCCTGCATAGAGGTGTGTCTACTAGCCCCATAATATGGAGGTGTTTCCTTAGTTGACAGTGACCAGTCAGAGATCCTACTGTTAAGCGTAGGTATTTTTTGGTCATCGCCAGATATTTCTTTGGCGCCAGCTTCTCAGGGTCGCCCAGGGTGATCGTGGCAAGACCATATCCTTTTATTCCATCCCATCTCTTTGGGGATTGAGCATGGGTGTGACTTTTGGCTGATTCCGCAATTGTCGAAGTCATCGGCCGTAGGGGTCACTGTGTCCTAAAATTCTCAGTCGAGCCGCTTCCTTGGCTAGAGAGTCGGCAATGCGATTAACTTTACTCGTGTCGTGCCCCTCAACCCACCTCAGGATAATGTTATTGTCTACCTAGTTCATAGATAATTCTTTAGATAAGTTGATATCAATTATTGTGAATGAATCACAACTGAAATTCCTCGTAATAAATGATTTCGAAACATAATCGTATTGACCAAGCTTGCTATGTAAGAAATAAATAATTATAAATGAATACAAAGATTATAATGATGAAAATCTATAACANATAATTGTAAATGGACTGACCTGTTATTGATGAAAATCTATAACACTATCCATGATTATAATTAAAAAATTCAAACATACATTTTCATTTCTAGATGCCTTTCGCTAACACCGTAGCTCCATTTCTACCGTGGAAGCTACGGGTCTAGACATAAAAATGTTTGTGAAAGTTGTTTGATTATTATAATGGTTAAATATGAATATAATTCAATCTTTTACAACATTCACTTCACTAGTGAAAACAGGTATGAATAGGTGAAAAAGTCAATAAATTAACGATTATCACATAGTTAATATTCTAAAGAGACTAAAACTTGATTGAGTACCTGAATTTACAGTTCACAATGCGGATGTGGCAATTTAAAAACCGGAGAGTAAATTAAATCGATTTGATCATTTAACAGGTTGCCCCCTCAATGTTTATGCATGTGAATTTCCAAGGATTCTAAATAATTGAGTTTGCAACCCTTCCTTGCATAGTGCAGAATTTCTGTATCGTTTAGATTATGAAACTTGTGGTTGCAAGGAATGGTTTGAAAACGTCGAATCATTTTTGCCTAGTCTGAAGGACCTTTCATGTCCGCATTGCCCCACATAAACACTATTACATTTCAGACACTTAAGCTTATAAACTCCAGATTTTTCCAACTTGTCCACCTTATCTTTGGCATTGAAAAGGATATGTGATAACCTGACATGTGATCTGAATGCTACTTCCACATTGTTTTTTCTGAAGAAGCGATTATTTCTGTTCTTTTTCCAAAATATGTTAGCGTTACCCATTTCTTGATTTCTGGTTGTTTGACCTGAGGATATATTAATCTGTAAGTGAATTTCCGGCTTTGTTTCCTGACTAACGTCTGGATAGTATCTGCATTGAAACCATTCAAGTGTGAAAATTCTCACAATTCTTTCACCTGTTCTGGAAAATCCATGACTTTCTTTCTCAGAGAGTGACGTTGCTTCACTCACTTCATTCAATTTTGAAACACTCAGTGATTACTTGTCGCTTTAACAGTCGCACCACACTATAAACCTTGACCCAGCAGAGCGCCTCACTTTTCCAAACCGTTGATGAATGCTCGCAATTTATCATACTGCTCGTTCATCGAATAATCGAAGACACCGCATTTTCATCGGCAGCAACAAATTACCCCGACAACAAAAAAATCGCATCAAATCAATATAGGTTATGTGATCCGAACGGGCGTTGCTCAAATTGATAGTGACGTGCTTCCGGGGGCTAATTGACGTGTGCGAAGTGATTGATGCAAAGCTTCCTGTCGCCATGTTGAATCGGAGAGCTTAATTGTGCTCGGTCCGTTATCGCGGCTTACTGTTCTGATTGTTTTCGCATCAACCTCTCGATCGTCCAGGCCGATACGATTTGTGTGGTTTTGCTAGGAGTTGCGAGCTGGATGTCACGAGGTTTGATGCCTAAACAGTACCAATTCGAATTTGGAAAATTATATTGCAGGTACAATGTTGAGCTTTTCAAATTGATATTCACAAGCATTGTGCGAAAACGGTGGTTTATTATTATTGAAATTAGATTTTAGGTTGTTTTATCCGTTTTAATGTCATGTGAACGCATTGTTCGACGTTGGTTTGCGAAATTTCGTTCGGGAGATTTTAGGCTCGAAGATGAGCCTGAAGTGGTCGACCCACAATAATCCAGCATGAGGATTTGGGAACTCTGGTGGGTGGGATGTCGGAAGAACCGTCCGCCAGCTCCTATGGGGTTTTTAATGGTTTAAAACGTATTGGAAAGATGAGGAAGACCAAAAAGTTGATGCCTCACGATTTGATTGATCGACAGAAATTGACACGTTTTGAGGTCTGTTCATCTTTGCTTTTGTGCAATAAAAACGATCCTTTTTTGGATCGAATCGTCAGGTGCGTGATGAAAAGTTTATCTTCTACTACAACAGGAAACGTTCAGGACATTGGTTGGATACCAATGAACCACCTAGGCACTTCCTAAAGGCGAAAACCCACCAAAGAGAGGCAATGTTTACTGTATGGTGGTCAGCGACTGGTGTGATTCACTATAACTTTCTGCAACCAGGCAAAACTATCACAGCAGAGTCCAATTGTGAGTAAATCGGCGGAACGTTCCAAAAATTGCGTCAGCAGCAGCGGCACTGGTCACCAGAAAAGGCGCGCTTCTGCTCCATGAACACGCTCGTCCGCACGTTTCACAAATCAAAGCCTGAAAATTAAACGAAGTCGATAATATGCCTTGTAACAATGTTGTACTGCTGCTCCTTCTGTGGGAGGGAGGTTTGCCAAAATGAAAGATGATATAATTTTTGCCAATTGATATTTTTGGAATCTTAATTGATTCAGTGTTATTTTTTCATTTTTACATTCATAAATAGATTTGATAATTAAGAACACCCGTAATTTATTTTTCCTTTCATTTTCATCATATTCCCATCCTTTTTCTAATGGGTTTTATCCTCCTATTTTTTTTCACTGTTTACATTTTTGAAGGTTTCAACCCTGGTCTATATTACTGAAATGAGAACATGGAGCAAAAATGGTCTCGTCATTTTGACGGGATATTTGACTCAGTATTTATGTCATAATGTCTTAGAATATGATGCGTTAATGACGCAAGAATGACGGTCTCGAATCACAGATCTTAGACGTCATCTTAAGACATCATTATGACGTCTCATTTGTGACGTCATAACGACCTCTTAGTCCTCAACCACGAAAATAGATTACAAACCAATCTTCACAATAGTGTGAAGTAGGCAATTGCTTTGGTTATTGAAATCTACGAATTACTGAAATTTATATTACTGAAAACGTCAATAATTATTGGCATTTGATATGTTGAGCATTAAGAAAATGCCTAATCAAAAATATCCAATGTAGAGGGATACCTGTTGATGAATCCCAAATAAGTGATATCTCCCTACTGGTTTTGATAAATATGTTTTATACAATTGAATAGGCAAATTAATATTTTTGTTTAGAAGTTTAAAACCCTTCTTGCAGTCCAGGTATTTAGTGTTTGTTCAGAAGCGATGCCAGTTCTGGTCCAATCAAACCGCTTGCAGCTTTCTCCCTTGCAAGGGTGTCAGCAGCTCCATTCTATTAATAAGAGTTGACTACTAACGTAGACGTTACTCGGAAAAAGCCAAGTGTTTACTGATTTATCTTCGAGGTTGGTTTGTGTCAAACATGATTCGAATATGTAGATTTTTGCCTGAAATACAATCGAATAGTTTCCTAAGAAGGTTGATATCTCTGTCCAGAAGTTTTAATCTTTCATTGCAATCTAGGTAATCAGTGTTTGCTTTGAAGCGATGCCAGTGGCAGGTTCTGGTTCAATGAAACCACATTGCACTGTTCCTCCTTGCAAGGGTGTCAGCAGCTCCGACACCTTTCGGAATAGTGTTTTAATCTAGTAGCTAATAATGAAAGATTACTACCAACGTGGACGTTGCTCGGAAAGAGTCAAGTGCTTTGACTATATTTACTGAATCATGTTAGAAGTTGGTTTTTGTCAGCGTAGATTTTCGCCTGAAATACAGTCGAATAGGCAGATTGATATCTCTGTTCTGGGTCTGGTACTAACTACCAGGGTGGTCCCAGAAGTACATGGCTTGATGGCGGTAGTTGTTTGAAAAATCAGTGTATTAGAAAGTACACAATCTTCAAAGCATATCAATAGCGAACATTTTCGGTGAATTTGTGAAAATAGAGAAAATTGGTCATCGTTATGTGGTACAATACTTTTATTTGAAAGGCCTCAGTTCAGCTAATATGAAAGCTGAACGCGATTCTACTCTGGGTGAGTCTGTTCCTTTGTTTACAACAGTAAAATATTGAGTAGCAGAGTTTAAACGAGTCCGTAACGAGCATCGCAGTGGTCGAACAAATGAGGTGACGACTCCTGAAACGGTGAAGAAAATCGACAAAGCGGTACATAGAATATTATTTAAAAATTCAGACATAAGAAAGCTATGTGCATATCTGCAATATGGGTTCCGCGTTTGCTCGCACTTGAGCAAAAACAGTGTCGTGAAGATGTTTCAATTGAGTGTTTAGCGAAGTTTCACAGCAACAATGCAGAATTCTTGCGTCGTTTGATAACCATGGATGAAACATGTGTTTTGACCCACGAATGTTTTATCGTGAGTATGAATCCTGAATGCACACAAGAATTACAATAACTCTTGTGAAAAGATAGGATGAGAAAAATAACTAGCTAGATGTACTGTAGATAAGACAAGATTTCTTAGTCAGGGAAGCTATAGATTACGCTATAGACGACCCCTCTCGATATAGAAGGCCCCGACACTCTGTCGAATGAGGCCTCTATGTCCTCCGTTAACAGATGAATAATATCTTCATCCATCTCACCCCAGCCAGGGTGGTATGGATGTCTGAGGACTTTCATGCCACCATCAAAAATCAGTCATGACTCATTTGTCCCTCTGACACCGAGACAAAGGACAATCAAAAGAGTAGTCTCAAAAAAAAGAACAACGAGATCAAAAGAAACAAAGATCGTTTCATCTACAGGCAAGGTCATATCATCGGTTTTTTGGTATAATTTTCATTGACTATCTTGAAAAAGATAAAACAATCAACGGCGAGTATTCCGCGAACTTATTGCAACGTTTGAGTGATGAAATCAAGCAAAAACGAAAGCATTCGGCTAAGAAAAAAGTGTTATTTCATCAAGACAATGCACCAGCACGCGAATCCATTATTGCAATGACCAACATTAACAAAATAAAGTCTGAATTGCTACCTCATGCGCCCTATTCGCCAGATTTAGCTCCCTCGGATTATTTTCTGTACACAAACTTGAAAAAATGGCTCAGTGGTCAAAGATTTTCCAACGATGAATCAGGGGACCAGGTCGAAAAGTTATATTTATTTATTGATGATAATGATAGCTTACCACAACCGAAACGTCGACACGGAATGAGATTATTTCCCATAATAATAATTGACTGTGACTGATCGTCGATAGTGCCGAAATAAATATCGAGTGTCGTGCATGCCGCATCGGGGGGTCAGAAATGATGCGTCGGGGGTTGCGAAGCGATGATATTGTATTCGCCACGCCCTGCTGGTTAACGGGTGCTGCTAATTGATATATTGGCCGCGGCCACCGACGATGCGTGCGATATTCACTCGCTCTTAATAGCTTTCCATTCTTCGTTCGTGAGAAACCTAATCCGAACAGATTTGCCGATTTACTTTCGTACAGAATAATTGACAGTTTGATGGCAGTTCAGGCTAATACTATTAGTAAATAGTTAGTTAGTTTGATATAATACTTCTGTGTACTAAATTATAAAGTAATATTTTTTTAGCAGGTCAACAAGCAAGACAGCTTAAATGTTCAGTAATAATAAATCTAGTAGCAACCATACATTTTTTTGAAAACAACAAATTTCTCTTCAATGGAGAATTGTTTTTTCCCAAAAAACTTATGTCTCCTAAAATGTTCAAGTGTGGAGTCTAGCGAGGATGTTTCTCTATCAGAATAAATTATAGTTTTAAAGCCTAAAAAAGCTTTAATAGTAACACAAACACAAAAATAAAAATGATTCGAACCTAATTCAAGATTGTATTCAACATCGGTAATAAGTCCTATGGCTTGATGTAAATACTGACTTTCAGTAAGTCTGAAATCAGAATAAATCTATTTACAAAAAAAAAATGTTGAAAAAAAGCGTGGGATGCTTTGAATTATATTTTTATTATGGCTCCAATCTGGCAAACAGCTCCTAACCAAGTATTTATAACAATGGATATTTAGCACCCCACGCTTTTCTACAACAAAATTATTTTGTTTGCAAATAGATTGAAAGCCATTAGTTACATCAAGCCATAGGACTTATTATCGATGTTGAACACAATCTCTTACATTATTTTTGAATTATTTTTCATTTTTTAGTTTGTGTTGCTATTAAAGCGTGTTTTTCAGTTTTTTAAACTATGAGTTATTTTTCACTTTTTAGTTTGGCTTGCTATTTCAAGCCAATTTGTTTCAATATAAAATTTATACGTATGCACAGACAGTGTGGTTGTCTCACTTGCTCCCACACAGAGACTGTGTGAGGATATTATTCCTGTTGATCCTGATCAGGACAATGGGATAAACCTATGAAATTATTGTATTGTCTCCGATTCTTGATAAGTGTGCAAAGTTTGAAATACATCTGTCCGTTGAAAATTAGTCATAATCGAGTCCAAAGGAGTCTGTTACAAACAAACAGGCGTACAGGTGAAGCTAATAAAAGCGTGTCATTTAAAAATGTGTGACGGCAATGTTCATATTCCGATGTCGAGTAAATACTGTGATTTTGAACATTTTTGTGTTAATTTCTGTAGTTTGAAGAAAAATCATCTACAATATTTATTACTGACGAAAATTTCTTTTATTTTGATGCACAAGCACTGCAGAACAATTTTTAAGAGGCACCTGAGCAAAAATAGATATTAATATTGTAGTTGAATTTCTGTAGTTTGAATTCATTTGGCATTAGACAATTTTATTAACATTTTTCGATCATATAGAAGTCACATTTTAACTTGCAGGCATTGAAAATATTTTCAATGTCAGCATTGAAAATGATTTTTCAATGATTAGGCACTGATAAATAACTTTTCATCTTCATTTTGGAATTTGGCTCTGCATATGAACCGAACCAAACAAATAATCTAATAAATCAACTACAAAACAAAATCACTGTTAGTATATTTTTGTGGAAAATATCATTAAAGGCAGATATACTTATAAAAAGAACGCCAAAATTCAGAATTTCAATATAATTTCGATTTCAACATCAAATATTAAATCAAAACACAGAACATATCAAACATAACACAGAACATAACAAAAATGTAAGTAGATGAGATTTAATAATATTATTGATTGTTGTGGGTATTTATGACATCCGATATGCTTCATATTTGTATGATTTCATGGAACCGAATGGCAATCAAGAGTTGCCCATCCTTACACTTGGTTGCATCATACCGATGATAGACCTAAAGCCTGAAAAACGTGTTTGTGGCATACCAGATTGATACCCTGATGGTAACTCATAAAACCCTGGAAGAGTGTCACTACCTGAGGAGTAGGCAGATTGAGACCTCAGTGTTGGCATTCTTTCAAGATGATGAAAATGGCTGCAAAGCCGAAACGTCGAATAACGCAAAACTCAATAGTAGGCAGATTGAGACCTCAATATATCCATTTTTTCAGTTGATAAAAGAGGCTTCAAAGCCAAATCGTCGAACAACGCAAAACTCAAGACACGGTTCAACCCTACTTTCAGAAACTCAATATGTTGAACTCGGAAACCTATCCAAACATACCTTCCTTGAAATTCCAGTAATATTACATCGATTTTGAGTATACAAGTATTTAATCATGTCTCTAAGTGTTATTGTGTCAGTTGTTCGTCATTCTATGAAATCATTAAGCGTTATTTCTTTTATTTCAGTGATTTCATTTTAAGTTCATATTTGTAATTTATATTTTTATATAACTTTCACTACATTATATTAGAAGCAAAATGTAGAAATTAATTTAGTATTGGACTCACCTGAAAAGACAGTTATATAGTAAAACAAATCTAACTGTATACGTGAAAAGAATCACCATAAAACATGCACTCTAGGCCAAAGTACATTACTATCTTAATTTTGTATTTATTGCATGTGCAGAATAAAACTCTTATATATTATTAGGATAATACTATGGGATAAATTAAAAAAATGTAAACTTCATTATTGTATTTCTTAATTTATTTCACCTTTATTAAAATTTTCATTATTTGCAGTTTGTGGAAGATGCGTTTACAGACATCGGTAAGACACACATTTGAAATAGGAAATGATATCAGGCCCTCTACCGCCTTCGTTTCCATAATAAATAATACTCCATGTGACACCATCACTCACAACTCCCCGGGGCATCCTTTTAGAGTCCTTTATCGACACCCTCGGCCGTCGCTTATCGCACCACCTACCGTCAGAAGAATGACTCGGAGAATTTGCCCCTTTCGAAGAAAAGATAGTACGACAGTGGCGTTCGTTTACCAATATACTCACATTCTATAACAACAAATTCATTGACGGTCCAATAATATTTAATGTCAAAAAAAACGAACAGAAAATGAATCATGGAAATTGAAAGAACCATAATTCGTAGACAAAACAAATTATCGTGACCTGTAATAATAATAATGAGTTGGTTAATGAGGGAAACATCAATCATATATAAACAATAATACACCGAAATAAAAATATAACATGATAGAATATTGAATATGAATGATAATAATGATAAAAGCCGGACAGATGCAGATGGCTGTCATTTTTGGATCACTACACTTACTCAGAGCATATGATTCTCGGACCTTATGACCTCTCATTCCACGGTGTGGGAGTGATCTTTGGTTAATATTGATGGCTCGTCTTTCCGAATACATCGAGGCTTCAGGGACAGGGCCTGACCAGCGCAAACTTCGGTGAAAACAAAAATAATGATGATATTGTTCCAGACTACAAAATAGAACAATGAAATAAAATATAAACTTATATAGTAATCCGGCAAAAGATAGGGTTTGGTCTTGACGATAAGGTGAGTTACCGAAAAGACGCTCTTTCACTCAACCTGGTAACAAATAATTTTCCAAAAGATTTTCCAGACCAATACAAGGAAACTCAAAATGAGTATAAGTTTCACGAAGAAAAATACAATATAAGACCATATGAACTGATCTATAATTAATTTGTCATTTGCAATAAGAGCGGTGACTGATTTTTGAAATGCAAATGGAGAAAGATTTCTCACTTCCATAGGTATACAATTATAAACCATGACCATATTCTAGAAAGAAGATGACTTGAAAAGAGAAGTTTTAAACCGAAGAATGAGTATTTTCAATATAAAATGCCAATCCACCTCTTCTCTTTTCAAGTCTATCTCGACGATATAACTTATACCCTTGTAATTAATAGTTGAATCGAATATATCAGCGCGGATACACTTTTCTAACGTCATAAAGTCATATTTATTATATACCAAATTTTCAAAACTAGCAAAGTTGGATAAAATTGATGTGGCATTAATATTGCAAAATTTTATTGACATTGTGTATTATAGTTAGTTAACCATAATATATAAAAGAAATAAAAGCAAAACGTTTTAACTAGTTGAAACCTATTAACTAGAAAATTAATGTTTTTGAAAGTGAAGGATGATGAAAATAAATCAGCCTACTTATCAGTTCTTTTTTTGACCGCATGTTATTCTGTTTTCACCACTGGTAGTTTTGTTCGGGCTGAAAGTAACTTTCCTGCGTTTTCGATTTCCATCGTCTTTCCCGTTTGAAGTTTTCTCACTGGGTACAGATGAACTGCTGGTTTCTTCTTCTTCTTTTTCCCTGCCTCCTGCACAATTATACTCTCTAATTTGGAGCTCTTCAAGATGGTGGACAGTGTAACATACACTTCGATGATAAGATCGTGATTTCTGATGGTGGCTTTAAGATGTTGTTATCTTGGTCTTTTCAGATGAAACTTCAAAACATACTGCTGCTCTCTATTTTGAGGACACAAACCATTTACGATAACGATTTGGGAACCTTTCAATTTTTGAATGTTTGGGAAAATCACAGACTTCTTCAAGAAAGAAATTAACTCTATTATAATAGGGGGCTTTTCTGATTCTCCAGTAACAAATACCTACATTCAAATCAAATCAAATCAGTTTATTCATTCAAAGGACCCATTAGGGTATAGAACATGTTAGGATATAATGTCTTATTACATGTATATAAATATATTAAACACTACGTACGTAACTGCAAAACAACAAAAAATGACAGCAATATAAATTATTTGCTTAAAAAGTTACATTACAAATTCATCATTGTTATAAAATGAATTTTCTTGCGTTTTATGGAGTTTCGAAATTTAAAGTGCTGCATTTCAATTCCAGTGGATAATTGATTGTAAATTCTTACACCTGTTGAGAGTGGTCCATTTGCTGTTATTTGGAGATAGATTAGCTGAGTGTTTCTGGTTTGGTAGACATGCATGTCCGAATGCCTGGGAAGAGTGTTTTTTATTTTATGAATGTAGCAGACAACTTCCACAATATAAAGACAGGCCAAAGGAAAAATATTCAATACGGCAAACAATGGTTTGCAGGAATTCCTGGGTGATATCAACCACATTCCGCATCCATCGAATTTGATATATTTTTGTATTTAATTTATTTATTGTTGCTCTAATATGCTCACTCCAGCTGAGATCGTCCTCCAGGGTCATTTCCAAGAATTTATGTTGTTGATTTTCTGATAATATTTAAATCATTCACTTTGATTGAGGGTGGATTGTTCATTATTCTTTGCCTGGTGTGAAAAATCAGATACTCAGTTTTTTCTATACTGAAATGTAGTTGATCACCGGAAAACCATAATCCTAGTTTACCAATAAGTTTACGAAGTTACAAACTTGTTCATTGATTTCACTGTATTATTGATATCAGTCTTAAAAAGATTCAAGTCTAGTATTTTGTTCAACTGTGACAATATACTTTCTATTAAGGAATACTTTTCTATATCGAGTCCAAAAACTGCAATGTTATTTTTTTCCTTTGTATCTAAAAATTTTGTCGTTTCAACTTTTCAACATCAGCAGCGGTATTCTTAACTTTTAAGTTAATATCTGAGATACTTTTTGATATCTGACCTTTCCAAATATTTTGTTTGAGCCTCAAAAACTTGTAACCTAGTTGTTTGCTTTCTGTTAGCTCTGCGGATAAAGTTCTCATGAGCACTCTTCACAAAGTCGAGACACTTATGGTGGTAGAGTAATATGTCAAATGAATACTAAACATAAAAAGAAATTTTGCGATAAGCACGATTTTCACAATGTTTGAAGTGGAAAATGATTGCTACTAATAATCATAGTCCATGAGATTTCCACGCACTGAGACAAATTTTCGAATTTCTGACAAAAATATTAAGATTGAAATACCCTGTAGAAAAATGCCATTTCAAAATATCTCTTAAAACCACTTAAATTCGTTATGATAATCGGAGCAGATACACACATCTGTATCGTTCAGAATATCGATGTGGATAGTAACAATCAGAACGTCGTGAAGTAAGTTGGTTTGAAATATTCTTCTCAATTTAATTTTTTCCGAACTTGTAACATTACGCAGGAAATATTGCCAACCGCTCTCACAAATTTTTTTGTAAAAGCCAATTATTTTATTATATCTTCAAGAAGATCATGAAACGTATCACCTTCACCTAAACTATACAGATGAATTTAAAAAAATCACCATATTCGTAAATGGGAGTTAGATACTTCGTTGCCTATTTTTGTTTGTAATATCTTCACAGCCGCTCAAAATGGTAATATTTGATTCTGAGGCGAAAATATTTCCTACCTATTCACGAAACTCAAACATCTGTTCATTCAGCTGCAGTTTCGTAAGAATGTGTCATCTTTCGCTCCAACCGATTTTCTGGATTCTTTGAAACCTACTAGATAGGTACTCGTTATGACATCAAGCAGATTGTTCCGAATTCTTGGAATTCTTGTTGAATATTCTTCGTGAGCAAAAAATAGCAGAATCAATACTCCTGACCTCTCTGGATTAAATGATTCCTTATAGTCTATCTCATCTTGTGTTTGTAAATCTTTTGCTGGAAAAATTCTCACTTGTTTACTTTGTGGTAAATGTTCAAGAGGTAGCAAAACGTATGTGAATTTCTGGAACTTCAACTAGCGTTTCCTAATATGACTGATAACCAGTCCGTGCAAAGCTCATTGTTAAATCATCTGAAAATGGAACTTTCAACAGGTTATGATCGACTGTATTGCCAAATATGCGCCTAACTAACTGACTGTTATAAGAACAAGTATAACTGATGCACCAGTCAATCTAATAATAACACTGATGATCTTCAAACATGACTCAACCTCTGACTGAAGCACCAAACTCTTACGAAGGTTCGAAATAGATGAACCCTTCAATCTAGCAGATCACTATTATAGTCTTCATGCAGTCATTGTTTCACTGTGGTTCTGGTTGAATCTGGTTATTATTACGCCTTGGTCAAAGACGAAACGGACTGATTTAAGTTTGACGATAGTCGTGTCATTAAGTGTTCTGGCGCTGCAGCGAATCAAGTGGGGCCTCCCTACATTTTGTTTCAGGAGAAAGATGATATTGGCAGTTCAAGATCTTCAGATGATGGTGTGCTGCACGTATTTTGGGTTTTCCTGCAGGTGAAAAAGCATATGCGCCACTGGAATCAATGAAGTCTCCCCGGAGCGCCAATTAATTTTTGTTGTTGTTTCATAATTTCATGATTTGTGATCTGAAATATATTGAAAATAAATACTCACAATTCAACATGTTATTATTCATTCAGGTGTGTTGCCAAACGCATTAATCATTTTCAATTTCACCAACTGGGTAAGGACTTAACCCCGAAAATGTTGAGAAAATAATATTTGAAAGGAATTTTCACAAAATTATTCTGCTTTCATGAATATCTATGGATAGCTGGTTTCTTCGCGTGAAGTAAATTCAGAGATTTCATAAACCATGTACGTACTCAGCGATTAGATGAAATTGTTCTCCTGAATAACAGCAATTCTATCCGTAGTAGGCAAGATGTATAGAATATTCCTGGTATGATCACTTGAATCCCTTTCCCATGTAAACTATTCAGTTGAAATTTCTCGATCTATTATACTGTTGATAAATCAATAAAAAGTGAATTTCGGTAATACATTCACAGGGGTGCTGAGTTCAACTAAATTTTCAATAATTATCCATTTGGAAGCAAATTGGTAGCAAGTGAAAGATTTTTTTTACAATATGATGATCTGAATAATACATTCGCCATAGAGTTCCAAACTTGTACCATCTATCAACACCCTGGTCTATATGCATCGTGATAGTAGGTATTACAATATTCAAAATAAGAGATTTGAGTGTATTTTTATCACTGTTATTATATTATTTCTTGAATTTTACGAAAATTTTGTCGAGTATCACATTTTCTCGATTTGAATAAATATGAGAGGTTCAAAATCAAGTTAAAAGCATTATTTCGACGGCGTCATATCACGTGTTTCACTTTTTATAATTTTGCAACACATTTGCTTCACTGACCTTAAACTCAATCATTTATTTGTCTATTTGTAATCTTAGTACATACATACATTATGTAATAGCATGCATAATTGCATAATAATGATAAACTAAATACCTAATACAACGTAGATTCTTATTTGAAAATTCGTAACTTTTTATGTTCAAAAATGGACCAGCTAACTTTTTCATAAAATCTTCCACTTCATTCACCGATGCATGCACTGTAATCGAAACATTTTTTCTTGACGAAGCAAAATCTTTTAGAATTTGGATAGCAGAATAGGCCTGGTTGAATGTAGGTTTGGCTGATTTAACGCCGCTTTCACTAGAGTTTTTCTCTCCATCTAAGCCTGAAATAACATGTAAAAAATATTTGTGTCTTAGAATGCTACATTTTTTTAAGTTTACCCTCTCCACAAGGATTATTCATAATGCTATTTAAAATGTCTTCGCCCATTGTTTGTACACCATCGTCAATATTAACATAATCTTCAGAGGAAATATCATGGCTTTCCATTGGCTGTTTGTATGTGGTCTATTTTGTTTTAATTCAGACAGTTTCAATTCATCTCATTCATTTCAGTTATTCTGCATTAATGTATCTTTAGCAAAACTGCTTTCCGATTTTGTTTAGATTTCTGATCGCATTACGTAACGACATAGTCTGAGCCAAGATTTTCATTACGATTCGTTTTCTACAATGATGCTTAGGATTTTCAATAATCCCTCGGTCCATTGGTTGTAGAACAGGCATTAGACTAGCAGAAATTTTTTTTTGTTTATTGTTCTCAGGCTTGTTTCTACAGTCTTTAGATGTGCGAGACAATGGGGAATGTTCCTTAATTTGGGTTATTACAGCAGATGCAAGTTTGAACAAAACAAAGTTGAGTTTAATTCATGAATTTTTCAAATTCACTTCGAAAAGTATTCAAATTCATGTTTCAAATGTTGGGTTTTAATTTTTAAACGGATTTGTTTCTAATTCAAATATTGGCAACAGCGCCTATATCAAGTTGAAATAATTTATACGTCCCTAGATGTTCTACTTTAAAAAAGGAAAAGTATCTTTATAAATCAACAATAAAGGCAAAATATAAATTATAGTTCAATACCACCTCCACAAACCACATGAACACCAGTTGTTTTGTTATTTACTGATATGGAGGAAGATAGGTTAGGTGCACAAAATGTCATATTTCACAGAATATCTCAGAACTCGAAAAATAAGTAAAGAGAACAGCACGCCTCTGAAATATGTCATCTTTGTTTGTCTCATACAGGTAACAGATTCATTGTCTTTCATTAGCTATAACCGATGTTGCCAAATGGTGAAATAGAAAAGAATCCCTTTAAATGTTATATTCATTTCAGTTATTCTGCATTAATGTATTTTTAGCAAAACTGCTTTCCTAAAAACAATGCTGATTGTTGTTTCACATCGTAATTTCCGATTTTGTTCAGATTTCTGATCGCATTAAGTGACGATACAGTCGTAGGAGTTGATTCTTTCATCTGAGCCAAGATTTTTATTACGATTCGTTTTCCACAATGATGCTTAGGATTTTCAATAATCCCTTCGTCCAATGGTTGAAGAACATCAAATAAGCGGGGAAATATTTGAGTTAATTGTTTTTCAGACATTTTTTGGATGTGCGGGACAATTGTCAACAAACTGTAGACGCTTCCTATTCTGAGCAGCAGAGATGTTATCTAGGTTTTTGAACTACTTCTTTGTCTTCACTGCTCTTCCACATTTTCTGCTGTGTCAAAACCGTAACTGTAATTCTTTTTTTGCTATTTTTGCCACCAAAGCCATTTTTAACTTTCAACGCTGACGTTTTGTTCGGTAAGCAATTAGAAAAGATGCGTATTCCATCGTCGCTTTCATCGGATTGTCTCATGAAATCTGGCAAAACATTTTTTTCCAGTCCTCACTGGATTGCAAATCTGCAAAACTTCCACTGACATTTTGACGATATAATGCCGTTCTTCAAATTCGTCTAATCATCCTACACTAGCTAAAAAGTCTTCGCGATCCAAAGCAACAACAAATTTGTTAGCTTTTTCTCTAATTGAAGTTACAGATAGAGAAACATTTTTATTACCTGCAGTAGTGACCCACTTCAGCATAGCTCCTTCGACATCATCGTCAATACAGGTTGTAAGCCTTTTTCGTTTGGAAGTAAAATGAAAGTCACCTTGTTTTTCCAAAAGTTTGACGAATGAGTTGTAAGTTGCTGAAACATTTTTTATACGCTTTATATTATCTTCAGCTGTATGCATGTATGTTTGTTTGTATGTCTGATTGTTTGTAACTCTATTCGCGGGCAGATGGCGCTGTTTATAACCTCCTTGATATAATTTGAACTCACTTTACATGTATTTCTTCATTATTAACACGCGCGCCTGCTGCCTTATTCGTAACCCTCCTTTGCGCGCCTGCTGCCTTGGGCTTGGTAGCTGATTTTCAGGCTCCTTCTTCGGAATCGGAAAAATTTTTCATTTCTTTCTCTATATATTCTGCTTCTGCTTCCATTCAGGCGCAATAGGCCAAATTTACTCATTTTCTCATCAAAATAAAAAAATTAATGCAAATAAATAGAAACAATAATGGCTCGAGTACCGCTTTTTGGGGAACGCTGAATCTATTGTTTTCTTAAGTATATTAAGATTTACGTACCTACATGAGATATACATAGATACGTATGAAAAAATAAATATTTGGAAATAAAATTTCGAAACAATCACCTTTTCCAACGTTTCCAAATAGTTTTATTGCGTAAGCGCAAGTCAGAAAACAACTACTTCATTTTGGATGCCTCTCATTCATGTACCCGCAGATTCACGAAATCAATCGAGTAGATCATTCTTCACGCCGAGTTTAGGATATTAACCCTCATTAGTGCAGGAATGACGGTGGTTGCTGAGATGCGCTTTTGTTTCACAAATTTTTAAAGACCAACTGTAGTATTGACGCTACTGAATTTACTCCCCTTCTAGAGACATCAAAAGTCAAAACGCTTACGTATTATGTAAATAACTAAAAGATCCGAGCAAAGAAGAAAAATTAAAAATACTTGTCAGTTGTAATTATCATTATCGCGCCGGAAAAGCGGGTCTGCCAACTGAATACTTGACGCTATCTCCACACCTTTTTAAGTATTTTGTCACTATAAAAAGAAGTCATTTCGCTTTTATGGCCTCTCTTACAAAAAAATTCAGAATTGCAGAGAGTTTTTTCAATTCGATTAATTGGTATTTTGTGTCACATTTCTTTATTTCAGTATCAATGATAATGGGTACACGCAAGACAAATATTTAAAATACTTATCAGGTCTATTTTCCACTAATTCGATAATTATACTCAAAACATTTGGACAAACTGAAAATGAAGGTGAATTATTGGCATACTTTCTTTGATATTTGAACGGACAGCAGAATATTCAGTCATGTTGTAAATTTTCAAGATAATTCGAAAGTAGATCACTGGTTCAGAATAAAGTCTGCTTTTTTCTGGTATTCACGGGTTTTTCATCCTCAATAAATAAATAAAAGATTATATGAATCTTATCAAAAGTTAGTGTGTCATATTGACAGAATAGTAAGTTTGTTTCATTAGAAGTAATACACCGTAAGTCCATGCTAAATTTTTATGGAGCCATATGATTCCTTCTAAAGATGTATGATTTTTTTAGAGAACTGAAGTAAAAAATTCGTTTCAGCCTGATGCCTTCAGTTGAAAGCACTTGGATATCTTGGAAAAGTGTGGTTAATTTCTCAAAAATTCTTTCATGACTTTCATAATTTTGAATTATAATTATGACTCATAAATTTCGTTCATGGACTTCTGGCTCACTTCAAGGCGTTCATTTACCCTTCGAAGCTTGAAACCAAACAGTTCTTGGACTACAGCAGGGATGAACTACGATGTCTAATAGGCTTTCTCACAAGTCACTGTCATTTGAATCATCATATGCAGAGACTCGGATTGTTGGAAGACAGTGTGTGTCGCATCTGTGTGGAAAATGAAACAACAGAGCACAAACTTTATGCCTGTCCCGCTGGGGACTAAATTTACTTGGTCGAGTGTGGGCCACAATAATCCTTTGCGGGTTGCGGTGGAGTGTCGAATAGACTCAATCACTTTTGACCTAACTTAACCTAACTTATATTTCCTAACCAAAACCCGCACAGAAAAGCGGGACAGGAAAATAGAAAAAAAAAATTCGGAAAAGTTCGTTCTTTATTCCGCTTGCAAAAATTGCAGAAGTTATAAGCAATGAACTGAAAAAAAGGGTTTGGTTTTTGCAAATATTTCAAAAATTGTCAGACATTTTCCAAATTTTAAAAAGATTAAAAAACGGTAGGGAATTTTCCGAAAAACCTTCCCACCACCTGGAACAGTAGGTCAAATATTCATTAAATTGCCAGAGGGTTGAAAATATGTCCTAAAACGGGTACTCTGGTTTACGCAAAACACGCCAACTTTGGACCTTCAAAAAAATATAACTTCAACTTAATACAAATCAGAATTGAAATGGATGGATGCATTAATTATGCATTAGTTGAATAATGATTTTTTTCTAATTGAACAGGAACATTGCAAGTGCGAAGATTGTTAAATAACAAATCAGCGATTCTTTTCTTTTTTGGAGCTACTTCTGAAAGGTCTGAGAATAGATTCCTGTTGGACAAATAAAGAAAACAATTTTTCAACTTGTTATCAACAATTTACTCAGGTTGAAAATTTTAAATCTTCATTAATAATTGAAATTTTATTTTCAGTATGATTTCAAAAAAATGTTTATCTGCTCTGTTGTTTAAAAAATTGTTATAAACAAATGCGTTGTTTAAAGGATGATTTGGAATTTTTTTTTGAAAGACTGTTGAAAATTATGATTTTGAATTGAAAATCGTTTCCAAAAAAAAATGTTTTTATTGCTTGAGAACGGATTTATTAATCAACAATTTTTTTTCTACCACTTGTAATTCATACTGAGGAACCATTTTTCACAAATGCTATACGTGTGTTCATAAAAAAATCAGATTTCTTTATCACTGATATAACTTTTTATCCAACATATATTTACCAATAATTTCTTTATTAACTTATTTACTTTGGTCTCACGCCATTATTCATTGTGTTGAAATCATTATAGTTGAACTTTTCTGGATTATGTCCCGATTATGTTGGTAAAAAAAGTTTTTAATGACCCGATGGGAAAATTAACTGGGATAATAGATTCTTTGCTGTTATATTTTAGGCACTGTCATCTTCGTTATCATTTACATAGAGAAAACGTTGAAGAACTAGATAAAACTGAAGATTATGAGCCATCATCTGAGAAAAAATGGAGACCTGCATGATCTACACATCTTCATAAATAGTTTATTTCGAACTTCATTGGTTTCTTCCTTCCATCGGAAGTTTTTCTACCTTCTTTGTACAAGAAGGAGAAGTAGAAAGCCAAAAGCCCTCTTTCCCAAAAAAGTCAATGATTTTGATTGACTTCTGAAACATTCAATGTAGTTCAACGTGCTCTCTGTACAACGTCTGTTCCAATTTCGCCAGTATACAGATCATTAGATTCTTTCCAATTCTGAAGTTGGAGGCAGATTTTAACCTCCGAAACGTTAAAATAAGTACTTGTGATGCACTTTGAATCCAAAATTACTAAATTGAAATGAATATTACTGGAGTTTTTTCCCAATACAAAACCGTTATTTTAACACCTTGACACGTGTTTAGATCACTAAGTGATCATCTTCACGAGAAAGATCAAACTGAATATACTCACAATATTATCCTTATTTATACCATTGATACCTATTCTAAGTACCTGTGTCTTGAGTGTCTTAAATTTAATTCACAATATTGCCTTACCTAATAGTCTTAAATTAATTTTACAATGTGTCCTTATGTAATAGTCAGATAAAACTGATAATTGAAATATAATTTCAACAAGCTATATAGTATACTATTAGGTAATGGTCCATATAATCGTTATTCATAATATTATTATGTTTACTTATTTCTACACTCTCATAGGCATCTTGATGCCTGTTGTTGTTAACTTGTCTAATTAATCCTAATGAACCAACCTCCATGGAATGGTTTTGTTGCAAAATATGATGGGCGACTGCTGATTTTTCAGGTCTTCCATATGGTAAGTGTGCTAAGTGTTCCTTATATCTTATTTTTATAGATATTTTTGTCTGTCCAAAATATTTTGCATCGCAGTCCTCACATTCAATTTCGTAAATTCCGAATTGTCGACTTTGTCTTTTGGGTTTCCTAAAAGGATCTGTAGTGTATGACTTGTTTCTAAAACCACCTTCATACCTAGTTCCTTGAAAATGTTTCCAATGTTCTTTGTGTATTGGTGGTATGGAACTGAGATATATTTATCTTGGTTTTCGTCGTTTTTAAAAGTCAAGAATTCGTTCATTCTCAACCCAAACTTTTCCTTCCTTATTATATCATCTACAATACCACTCGAGAAACCGTCACTGAATGCTATTTCCTGTATTGTATGTTTTTTTTGTAAACCTATCATGTGTGTGAGGAAAAGTCAAAAGACGATGCACTAGAAAATTCAATTCAGTTTGTGCTGTACACAGTGATATGATCTGTCAGGAATATACAAGTACGTGCTTGTTTCCTTTCTAAATACGTCGTATTCTAGCCCTCCATATTGGCTCCTCATTACCAAAACATCAAGAAATGGAAGTTGTCCTTCATTTTCTAACACATACGAGAATTTTATTGATGGGAAACTGTTATTCAAAATTACTTTTCTAGAATATGGCTAAGGTATGTGGTAAGGTAAGTTACTGATAAATAAATAATTATACTTCGTGAAAAATTCGCAGTCACTCATCGGGATGACCTAAAAATGTCGCCTTTTTTACATCTGTATAAAGGTCCCGATCACTATGTTGTAACCTTACCAATCGATGACAAGGGTACAAGTCACCTGTCAACTTAACCCGAGACAGGTGGGTATTTGTGACTAGTCTCAGTGAAGACGGGGGGGTTCTTGGATGATATTTCAAGATTTAGATTTCAAAAAAATAAATAAATGGGCGCCAGGTAAATTGCCTCACAAACACCCTAAATGTACATAAGTCCTGGGTCTGCGACTAAAAACACCTGCACCAGAACCGGAAGGTGTTTTTGATGTATCTGTGAACCAACAACTATCTGCTCTTAATATTTCCTTCTCCTGGAGGATCCAGTCCCCTCTACTCGAGAATAGTACTTTATAAGGCAGTTCGTAGTTGACAGTTGAATGCATAAAATCAGAGGTAATTTCCAGAATTCTGTTACTTCCAGTGTCAACTAACAGTCTGTTGCACTCTGCATTCAATTGATTTGTGCAATTGGTAATGTGCACAAGTCTGTATGCAGCCCATCTAGCCTCTCTCCAGAAAAATGTGGGGAGGACCGCTGACGGTGTGGTACTGATGGCACCGGTGATACAAAGACAAGTCTGTCCCTGTAAGCTAGAGAGTTTCGCTTGGGACGTTTTCTGTAAAGCCTTCGGCCACCAAGCAACTGCACCCTAAGTGATCATTGCTCTGATAATCATCACATAAATCCAATGGATTTGTTTGGGACCAGAGCCCCAAGTTTTACCACAAATCCTTCGACATGTCCACAGAGACAGTCTGGCTTTGTGTCAAACTTTTTCCAAGTGAGCGTACCAGGAGAGTCTTTTATCAAGGACAATGCCAAGATATTTCACCTCCCTTCCAAATGGAATGACCTCACCGTTGAGGGAAATTGGCGTTAGATCATTCAATTTTCTCCTCTTGGTGAAGGGGATTAACACAGTTTTGCTGGGGTTGACAGACATCTGCTCCCTCAGACACCAACTGTGAACAACGTCCAACGTGCTTTGGAGGATATTACAAGCTATCCTTCCCGACGTAGACCTTGCCAGGATGATAAGGTCATCTGCATAAGCTTGCAGATCAACAATAGGACACGATAGGACTCTGCTGTGATGGTTTGGCCTGATTGCAGAAAGTTATAGTGAATCACACCAGCCGCTGACTAACATACAGTTACCATGATCTATTTTTGATGGGCTTTCGCCTTTGGAAAGTGCCTGAGTAACTCATCGGTGTCCAACCACTGTCCTGAACGTCTCCTGTTGTCTTAGACGATCCAAGTTTCATCACGATGCGATCCAAAAAATGAAAATTTTAGTTGCGCAAAAGCAAAGAAGAACAGACCTCTCAAAAGGTGACAATTCCTAGGGGCAATCATTTTTCGAGCTTATTGACATTTCCAATATCTTTTAAACCTAGTTCTTCCACCATCCCACGCATCACTTGTGATGGGCTAGTCTCCACCAGGGTCCTTAAATCCTCGTCCTGTATTATTGTAGGTCGACTACTTCAGGGCTCATCTTCTAGGCTAAAATCTCCAGAACGAAATTTCATAAATCAACGTCGAATAGTGCGTTCATTAACACTTTCATTACCAAATGTCTGGTTGATTTTTTCGGGCTGTTTGGTTCAATTTGAATTAGTAGAGAACAATTGCCCAAAAATCGCATACCCACTGGGGATCTAATCAGGTTTTCCTAATTTGGCAGAGCCGTACTCTGACAAAGACCACTGACAAAGACTACTCACCATACAATCTAATCGGCTTCGTTAGGAACCTGGATTTATTTGGTCGAGTGTGAATAGGTGTGAGCTACAATAAACCCTTGCGGGTTATGGTGGAGGGTCGGATAGACCCACTCACTTTTGACATAAGCTAACCTAACTTAACACGTGGTGCGGTTTTGCGAAGAATTTAGTGGAAATCTCACTCACCATACAAACCAATCGGCTTCGTTAAGAAGATGGGTTTATTTAGTCGAGTGTGAATAAGTGTGAGCCACAATAAACACTTGCGGGTTGCGGTGGAGGGTCGAATAGACCCACTCACTTTTGACATAACCTAACCTAACTTAATACGTGGTGCGGTTTTGCGAAGTATTTAGTGGAAATCTCACAATGAAATTTCACTCAACATGGATTTTCATGAAGCTTTGGACAATCATATATTTCCATTAATATTCCAAATAGGGAAGTATAACATAATTTCCCACTATCAAATCATTTCTTGGCCATATAAAATTGAATACATATCAGCATGTTATACACATTATACACGTTGACAGTACTCGGTTATGGTATAATAAAACGTAATTTACATTCGTCGTATCTGCAATCGCTATCACCCCGTATTTATGGAAGCGAAATGTAGATATTCAGTGGAGCAACCCTCCCGGTTGGCTGGCTTGATTAATAGACTGCAATCCACCCATTTAGTAGTTCGTAAGTTCCCTACTAGGGTTGAATAATCTGATAACGACTTTATATTACTCTCGCAAACGACAACAAAACTTCTCTGATTTAATACTGGTCTCTGACAAGATAGTTTTTTATTGTAAATGTCTTGATGTTGATTGAAATGAACTGAGGCAGTATTTCTTGAAAGCTGTTGTGACGAAACAATGTCATTCTCAATCGAAGCAGATGATGAAAGGAAGCATTATCTCATCTGCTTTTCAAGAAGTAGGGACTATGTAACAGGAGAAATGTCAATTATCATCATAACCTGTAATCAAACCATATTCTCAAAGTCCGCGGCCATTTTTGTACAAGTTGAACCAACCGAACTACTTATGTCACATTTAATATGTAGATTTTTCGTCAAAAAAGATATCCAGGTACCAGATAATAAACCGTCAGAATATCGCACTATTTAATAATTTCTTCGACATATTAATTTCTCCGTTGAATCAAAGTTTTTTTAAGGACAAAACACAAGCACTATAGAAAAATCCTTAAGGCACTCTCTGAGCGGTGGCTGTGCGAAAGTAGCGATTCACATTAGATTTGAATCGCTGGAGATTCAATCCATTTGGAGAAACGTTCTCAGGAAGTTTATTCCACATAAACACAGTTTTCCAGATGAAAGAATTAACAGTGACCTCAAAACGATGAGCAGCAACAGTCCATCGCGTATTTCTGGTATGTGCCAAGTCACTTGAAGACTTCCCGTGAAATTTTCTATAGAAGAGAGACAAATCTTCAACCCTTCTTCGATGTTCGCAGAGAATGGCTCTTTTCTGGATGGAATCCAGCAACTTCAGGGTATGTTTGGGGGCAGAACTCTATATATGAGAACAATACTCATAAGAAGGTCTGACTTGACCTTTATAAAGCATCAAAAGTTGCTGAGGTGTGTACAGTTTTCTGTTTCGGAACAGTGTTCCAAGATTTTGAGAAGCAGCTTTTGCAATTCCAGCGACATGATTGTACCAAGACATATTGGTGTCCATTTTAACCCCCAACAATCTTATCGAAGCAGAAAGCCCGATTATACCCAAAACATCACCTATAAACGTTCAGGAATATTGATAAGCTTAGACGTTAGGAAATGTAAGAATTGATTATTTTATTTTGAAGATGAATTGATAATATCCACAACACTTCGATTTAGCCATAACTAATGTACTGAGTTTTAATAGTAGGTTTCTCAATAAATAATGGCATGAGAATAAAGTGCTAATTAGGTGCTCATTAGATATTTATAGTAAATCTAGATTCCATAATTCCTATGAAGCTTATGGACCCGATAACCACCATTTAATTTAACATAAGAAGTGTGAGATTTTATCTTAAACAGACTAAAGAGAAGATACGGTAAGCGAAAGACTGTTTTTATTGGATCACTCCATACATATAGACGAACCAGTTAAAAGTCATCTTGCAAACGCCCGCTAATAAAAAATAATATGTTTTTAAAATAAGAAAGTTATGACTTTCTTTCCAATTGTTTTTTGTGAAAATGAGGATCAAAACGTTATTTTATTCAATTCTTCACATTTTCATAGAAATAGATTATTTTCAGCTTTCTCAGACGTGCACTAACGAAATGAATCGGATACCAATCCAATAAAGAACATCAACTACGGAAAATTTGAGCGCGAAAGTCAATAAGCATTATGGAACTCAGGTGTTCCATGAATATATAATGAGTACCTAATTAGCACTTTATTCTGATGCCCTTATTTATTGCGGAACATATTGTAAGAACTCAGTCCATCAGTCATAGTGGTTTTCAGATCCATAAGCCCCATAGGCATTATGGAATCTAAGTTTACTATTATTTATCTGGTAAGCACCTAATTGGCACTTTATTCTCTTGCCCTTATTTATTGAGGAACGTACTATAAGAAGTCAGTCCATCAGTCATAGTAGTTTTCAGATCCATAAGCCTCATAGGCATTATGGAATCTAGGTTTACTATAAATATCTAGTGAGCACCTAATTAGCACTTTATTCTCTTGCCCTTATTTATTGAGGAACGTTCTATAGGAACTCAGTACATCATTCATGATGGTTTTGAGGACCATTAGTCCCATAGCAATTATGGAATCTAGGTTTACTATAAATATCTAATGAGCACCTAATTAGCACTTTATTTTCTTGTCATTATTTATTGAGAAACATACTATAAAAACTCAGTACATCAATAATGATGATTTTCAGGTCCATGAGCATCATAGACATTATAGAATCTAGGTTTACTATAAATATCTAGTGAGCACCTAATTAGCACTTTATTCTCTTGCCCTTATTTATTGAGGAACGTTCTATAGGAACTCAGTACATCATTCATGATGGTTTTGAGGACCATTAGTCCCATAGCAATTATGGAATCTAGGTTTACTATAAATATCTAGTGAGCACTTAATTTTAGCACTTTATTTTGATTGTCTATTTATGAGTTTACAAGAATTTCAAGACTTTATTGTATATTGTTAAATTTTCTCTCAAATCAGGTTTCCCGAACTTTTTTCCGCGTAGGTCGTTTTCATCTTAATTTCTTGCAAGCACCTAGTTAGCACCTTATTACCACGCTTAGTTTATACCTGATTGAGCATTCGTTCTCGTTTTCGAGAGACCTTATTCTTAGACCCGCTGTTTAGCGAAATTGGAAGCTTTTGTTCATTAATCAGAAAATTTTACGATCCTCACCGTTTAGCACTTAATTAGCACCTAATGGTATTTTCTGAATATTCATTATTTCATTATTATTTTCATTGCGTTGCTAGTATTACATAATGCTAGCAACGCAACTTTGAGTATTGAGTTGCGGTGTAAGTTACACAGCACCTAATTTTTGACTTCGGTACCTAAAAAGCACCTGAAAAGTACCTAATTGTGACATTTTCTGAATGCGATTTTCGTACTTTTCGTCGCTGGCGTAACAGAGCTCTTCGATTTCTCACTTCAATAAAGCGTAGTTGATTACACAAAACAGTAAAAAAGTTAAGAAGAATAAAAGAACAAAGACATTAGGAAATCTAGTCAAAATTCAAAGAATTGATCTCACCTTCAAAATGTTTTGTCAAACAATATATGCAGGATAAAAAGCACATAATGAATTATTTGATCATAACAGCAAAATCTAATAAAATGAAGAAAATCCGTAAATGAGTTTCTTGTCATCAGTAAAGAAAATATAGCTTCATTTCAAATAGCTTCATTTTATCAAACATAAATTATTAGATGAGCATTCTTGTGGTCCTAATGTTATATCTCTTCTCTTGCTTATTTGATAAAATCATATTTCCACTTGTAGGAATTCCTACAGAATGAACACCGCTCTGAGTTGATGAGAAGGATAGTTTTAGGAGTGATTGGTTTGTTTTGGAAAGAAGTTTTTCGCTTTTCTTCTTCTCTATCGTGAAACAAAAAATGTAGGAGACTTCTACAAAAATTCGTAATGGAATTGAAACAGATATCATTCACAAAAATACCTCAAAACGTAATATATGAAAAAATAATTTTATGAAATTCCACTTACACGAAAGTCTAATCAAATTCCTGGTGTACTTCGAAGAATCGGGACAATACATGTTCCTCTTCGGCTCAATATTCAAACAGAAAAAATACACATTTCATGAACATTCGTGGCCATCATCTTTGAAAGGTATTCGTAGATTGAGTCTTCTGTTGATTTGATAGAGAGTGGTTTCGTGAGTGGACATGTCACCTTTTTTTCTTAGGTTTTGAGTTTTCTTAACCCCCCACTAACGACCTCTTATTTCAAATTAGGTACCGAATAAACTGAATAGCAATATATTATCTTCAATAAACGACCAGTTGGAGCAAGTGGTAGTGTGCCAGATTCGCGATCCAAAAATATTTGTTTCGAATCCTCCTTTGATCAGATATTCTTTCGCAAGAATTTGTCAAGTGGAAGATGGACTGACTCTGCTGCGTTACATGGTAGATGGGCCGGCTTTCTAGTGGCTCAGAAAATATTATCATAGTCAACCTAGGGAACAAGTCTTATGGTTATTATAGTCTATTATGGTTATGATAGTCGAAGCTATCAACACTGGAAAAATGTTTTGTATGGAATACTTTAGCATTCAATATTTTCAATAGGTGAAGTTCTTATAGAGAAATGACTAACATCATTTTTGACCATTTTTAGTTTCCCAACGTTGCCCCCAAAGACAAGCTTTAATGAGACTTATCTATGAAGTTTTCATAATAATCATCATCATCTTCATGGCTAACTCTTATGGCTTACTCTTAATACAGGCTGATTCACGGTGGATGGCACATTAGAGGTTTCTGGTGAACCAGACAACGGATCACTTTGAAAATTTAATGGAGGGCATATTCGGACATTCTCTAGCCAACTAAAATATTTTCGACAATGCGGNACACCGCATTGTCGAAAATATTTTAGTTGGCTAGAGAATGTCCGAATATGCCCTCCATTAAATTTTCAAAGTGATCCGTTGTCTGGTTCACCAGAAACGTCTAATGTGCCATCCACCGTGAATCAGCCTGTATATGTTAGTTTGCACATAGAAGTAAAACAAGTTGAGCCACTAGTCCTGATGAAAATACAAAATATCGATACGAAAATAGGAAGGACAAATATACTCGTAGACAACTGAATCACGATTCAACAACGATATGAAACAATATGTGAGTCATCGTAAACATAATCCAAGCTATCACTTTTTTTATATCAATTTATTTCAGTGCCATGGATTCCATATTTCTCAGTAGTGGAGTATTTTGGATGAAATATATTTATTTCTGGGCTCTTGTTAAGAATTCATTAGTTGCTCTAGTCCAGAGGTACTAGCTCATCATAAGTGTGAGTTTTCCAATAAAGGTATCTTCAGTCCATGATGCCAAGTTTGTTGAACAAAGGTTATGAAAGGTATCGAGTGGTCACTATTTTCCTAGGTTGAAGTTCGTGAACTATTAGAATTTCTTCTTTACGATTCGCTGGAGCGAGTGTCTAGCTTCCCCAGAGGTTTGTACATCCTGAGTTGATATCTCCGATATGATATTACGGCTGCGCAACGCGTATTTATGTTGACCCTTCAGGTGTGCTACTACCTGTATCTGGCTTATGTGAATTGGGTAATGCGTGTTTATATTGATTCAGGTAGTCTGATGTGATAATACCTGTTATGTGGTTCACTTTCTAATATAACATACCTATACCTGGATTTGGTAAATTGTCAATAACGTCCGTTGACCCTTTTCTACCTGCAGTCATGCTATTTGCTATTATTAAACTTCTTAAAATAGGAAACCATATTCGATTGAGATTCACAGCTTCTTTCTTCTGTTGAAATTATCCGTGTGTTTGTGGATTTCTATTGCCTCTCGTACCAGTAGGCCCTGGTATCCCTGGTCGGGGGCAATGAGTGCTTGTTCTGTTCTGTTCTGTTTGGCCTAGTCTGCAATTTATTTTATGCTTCTTCAGTCTTTTTCCTATGAATCTTTTGGTTGTTCCGATGTATACACGCAGTTTCGATGTTTATCGCATGCCGTCCACAAGTGCACGGCATGCTATAAACCCCTGCTACTGATAGTGAATCCCTTTTGTCTTTAGCCCGCCTGAGGCTTTGTTGAATATTTTTGGAGGGTTTGAAAACTGTTTTGATGTTGTGTTTTCCCAAGAGTTTTTCAATTCTGTCTGTGACCCTAAGGATATGAGGTAGATACGCGCGTGCAACCATCTAAGCCTTCTCCTCGTTTTGAGCCGTAGAACTCTCCAGTTTCATGACTTTGTTGACCTCGGGTACAATGTATCCATTCAATCTCAAGGTCAGTTGAATATGTTCAAGTTCTTCCTCTAGATATGGTCTGGTCCACATATTGGAGCCCGTTCCATTAGAGTGCAGACGGCTCCTCTCTTTTGACTAGGATGGCATCACATCGTTCAATTAGTATATCTAGGCATGCTATCCGCTGCTCCTGTTCAGTCTCAATGATGAACTTGATGCTTGGGTGTTGAGCAATCAAGTGGTCTTGAAAAAGGTTCAGAGCGTTCTTTTTATGTTTTCAGCTGACGAAGGTGTTTTCTACATAACGTAGCCACTAGGTCGATTTTAATTCAAAGCTGTTAGTTGCTTTCTCCTCGAAACGTTTCATGAAGTAATTGGCCATCACTGGGCTGAGTGGACTTCCTATCGCCACGCCATCTAGTTGCTCACAGAAGGTTTTCCTCCATTTTAAGTAACTTCCCGTGAGACATGATCTGAAGAGTTCGACGATATCACTTGGAAACAAGTAGGTTATCCCCTTCAGAGAGTCTTCCACTTGAAAGCTCAAAACCCAAGTATCAAGTTCACTATGGAGACCGAACGGGAGCAGTAGATAGCATTCTTAGATGTACTCATCGTACGATCTGGTGGTAAACTAACTCACAAAGTGTACCGAAAACCCACGCACATGGATAGGTATCTGCAGGCACTATGGAAACACTACCCTAATCAAAAGAGAGGAGTTATCTCTACTCTAACCATAAGGGCTTGAAGGATATGTGGAACCACCAAAGGATCCATGGAAACAAGACTGAAGGAGCATGAAGGAAACTGCAGACTAAGTCAAACAGACAAGTCAGCTGTGACAGAACACGCTCTCAGTAAAGGAAACCACAGGATTATGTTTGAAAACACGAATCTCATTGCCCCCAACCAGGGATACCATAGCCGACTGGTACGGGAGACAATAGAAATCCACAAACACATGGATAATTTCAATAGAAAAGAAGAAGCGGTGAACCTCAATCGAATATGGAATCTCATTCTGAGAAATTCAAGAATAGCAAACAGCATGACGGCAGGTACAAAAGGGGTATATTTTCAAAATTTCTTAAGGCCTCGATGTTGTTTTTCTAATACCTTCCCAGATATCATACCGTATTGATCTGGGAAAAAAAATTAAAAGGAAAGGGGGGTCTTGTGACTCATCATTTTGAAGCTCCTGATAAATGCTTCACAACCACAGAATATGAAGTCAATACCTTCACCTACTACAAAATGGCGGAACATCGATATTTCTGGAAATATTCCTTTTTATCTGCCATATGGCAATTGCAACAACCCGATAAGGTTTGTTAAGTTTTTTTTGTTTATAAAAACGGCAGAAAATGTAATACGACAATGAACATCATTGTTTAGTTCGAATATTCTCATTTGGTTTTCGGTTTTACTAGTAGAAAGGTACCACGTCAACAACCTCTAAAATGGTCAATTCTTGTCCATTGGAAGAAAAAATTGAAGCGATTTTTATTTATGGTGCGACGCGTAACTTTCACGATACCGAAAGGATTTTCAATGAACGTTTTCTGAATCGTCCTATCTGTAGAAAATATTTGAGGGAACTTGTGTCACACAACAACCGGTAGTGTACATAACAAAAAGCCCCCAGGTCATCCGTCCATTCCGGAAGAACAGCAAGTGCAAATAATTGGTGAGATGGTAGTAAATCCTGAACAGTCTACTTATTCCGTCGCGAATGTTTGTGAGGTGTCTCCTTTTACTGTGTGGAGACTTTTGAAGAGGAATAGGTATCATCCATACAAAATTAAAATGGTACACCAATTAAGTGAAGATGACCCTGATCGAAGAACAGATTTCTGCAAAATCATGACGGAAACCATTGCAAGGCATCCTACCTAATCTCCACAATATTTTTTTAGTGACGAATGTACATTTTTTTCAAACGGCAATGTTCACAAACAAAATTGCCGTTATTGGAGTGACACCAACTCTCACGTTTTCCGGGAAACACATACCCAATATCCAGAAAAAGTTAAATTTTGGGCAGGAATATTGTAGGACCTCTATTTATTGATCAAAATTCAACAGGGGAACTGTATTCGAATATGCTGGAAACTACTGTTGACCCTCTCATCACTGAAATCGTCGCAGCGAATCCTATTGAATTTGATATGGATATTGTAGTCCAACAAGATGGAGCACCATCACATCACTCCATTCAAGTAAGACACTATTTGTATACTACTTTTCCCGGTCGTTGGATTGGCCGTCGAGGTCCTACAGAATGACCAGCCCGCTCGCCAGATTTGACACCTTTAAATTTTTTTCATAGGGCTATTTGAAGCAAAAGGTGTACGAAACTGAACCTGCTTCAATATTGGATATACGGCAGAGAATAATAATTATTTGTAGAGATATTGATGTTACGTGAAATATCGGATTTTCTGTTCATATGTCAAGAAGTTCAAGGCAACCATTTCGAGCAGCTTCTGAACTGACCTCAATCTTATTACCTCATATTATGTAGTTAAATGTCAATGTATTCAGGCAATTAATAAAAGTTTCGCCATTTTGTAGTAGTTGAAGATATTGACATTAAATTCTAGGATTGTGAAGAATTTGTCAAGAGCCTAAAAAGAAAGTATCACAAGACCCCCCTTTCCATTCAATTTTTTTGCCGGATGGCGCCCAGTTGCCATCTTGAAAGTTTCATCTGTCAATTTCACTTCAAAATAAAGTAGGTATTCATGCATTAATTTCATTATCTCAACTTTCAATTTTTGGGTTGACGCGTTCAAAAAATGAAAGAGGGGGACATTAAAGAAATGAACTGTTATTCATTATTAACATGAACCCCAAACCGCTCTTTGAGGCACATCACGGGTTCTAGCAGTGCTTATACTGCTCTCTAGTTGGACATGCTGTCAGATAACTTTAAAAAAAATTTAAAACATTCCTTTTATATTTTTGAGTTTTTTCAGGAGAAGTTTATGATTGATAATTTCTAAGGATTTTGCCAAAACACAGTTTGGAATTTTTCATATCTTTTCGGTGTGAACATTTCGGTTTGTCCTTTATTACATTGAGCAGATTTTCTGTTGAACTAAATTTATTAATTTTTTCTATCATGAAAGATTGAAGACCAAGAAAACAAATGTTTATTGTTGACGATATAAACTTTAGCATTAATTTGAAGAAATTTCCGTACAAGTTATCGTTATCTGGAATTCATGGTTTATTCAGAATATTCCAGTAGTCAACCTCAAGTATCCTAATAGATTTCTAGAATAGCTAAGTGGTGGTCGTCCCTGAAGGATCCCTAATCAGCTTGTCTGGATTCCCGGAGTTGCGCTGGTTGCCGCCTCCGTTAATACCTCCCGACTTCCCCTCATCTCCCACACCTTCTGAAGCTCATTTCCGGCATTCGCCGCCTGTGCTATATTAATTTTAAATTAAACCCGGATAAAGCCCCCCTCCATTTGCCGGCTGCGCCTCCGGATTATCTAATGTACTATCTCTCGAAAAGTGTTCTCTCGCTTCGAAACTGCACCAGCAGGCAGGAAATAACTCGGTCTTGAGGTAGATTGCCATTAATATCGTCATTACTCGATGGAAATTCATTTTACGGCTTTCTACAAATCCACTTTGGAGGATAAACCGTCACTGCCGAGATGAAATTACACAAAAGGCATACCCGATTCAATTATTATTGGACGGGATTTCTTAACGAGGCTTATTCGGTTTTTAAAATTGAACCGTAGTTACAAACATTCAAATATTCTTTGAAAGACATTTTTTGTGAGTAAAAAATTTTTCTGAATACGACAAGTTACTAAGTAATTGGACTCTTCAATGGTTTATATTATGCACTAACTTTTAGACGTGAATTTTTCAGTTTATTACACTTCAGCAGATTTTTTACTGATATACCTTCAGTCAAGAGCTGATGCGCTTGATATTTCTGAGGCCTTTGACCGTGTGTGGCATGAGGGTTTGCTGGCCATACTTCGATGCTATGGCTTGTCGGATCATTTTTGTATAAGGCTCTTCAGCTTCTTGAAAGAACGTTCCTTGCAAGTGGCTTACGATGGATATCTTTCGAATACTTTCACCATCAATGCTGGTGTTCACCAGGGATCTATATTGTCTACAACTCTCTTTTTATTGTATATCAACGACTTATTGGAAAAAACCGAGAATCCAATATATTGTTTCACTGACTGACAGCACACTCATCTCGTCATTACATTTGGATCCCAGGTCTTCGGCTGCGGAAGCACATCTTCACCGCCAGCAGGAGGTTGAATATCTTAATAAGGATCTTGAAGTTATTTTGAATTGGGGTGAAAGTAACCAGGTTCAATTCAATGCCACAAAAACCCAGGCATCGGTTTTCTCCATGAAGATAAATGTGTCCGAACCGGATATAATAGGTTTGTTCTGGTTCTAACATCCGAAACTGTTTGGAAACTGCGCAAGATATGATGCGTACAAGCAAAAAATCTCAAACAGTCCGAAATAGTCTCGGACACTTGTTTAAACCAGAACGTATTTTGAGGAGACCACTGTGCCACCTGTGGTATATATGAAGAGATGAAGACGAGAAAGTACTGTTGATCATGTCCATTTTGTTATGTAGCGTATCCTTGTAGTCAGTTAAAATGTTATCTAACCTCAATCATCAATTATTTCAACCAAATAATTAAAAAAACCTTTCCAGAAACTAGCCCAAACAAATTTCCACATAAATGCGCATGAGCAACGGGAACAGTTCTCAACAGTTCAGTCTCGAAAGCAAAAATGATTCGGGACGGTTCAAGACAGTTTTGGATCATTTCGCAGTCAAAACCAGAACATAGGATTCATCAATCCGAACTTATCCTCAATAAACCAGAACGTTCTATATCAACTGCGCATGATCCTGACATCCTAGAACCTGAATTTCGTAGAACCAGAACAAACCTAATAATGTGAGGTCAGACAATTTCGCTTTCTGCTTCGAAGTTTTTTGGGAGTTGAAATACCAATATGTCTTGGCACAATCATGTCGCTGGGATCGCAAAGGCTGCTTCTCAGAAGCTTGGAACACTGTTCCGAACTAGAAATTAGATCTGAGCTTTATGAAGCAACTTTTGATGCTTCATAAAGCTCAGATCAGACCTTCCTTGGAGTATTGTTCTCATGTATGGAGCTCCGCCCCCTAACATACCCTGAAGCTGCTGGATTCCATCCAGAAAAGAGCCGTCCACCTAATGGAGACGCGAACATCACTTGCAACCTTGATAGTCTGGAACATTGAAGAAAGGTTGGAGATTTATCTTTCTTCTATAGATTCTTTCACGGAAAGTGTTCAAGTGATTTGGCACATTCCACAAAGAGCGGTACATATCAGAAATACGCGACGGATTGTGGCTGCTCATCGTTTAGAGGTTCAACTCAGTACACCTCCAACGTCACTGTTTGAGAACTTTTTCATCTGGAGAACTGTTTGAAGGTGGTTGACAATGTTTCGTGGTGTATTCATCAGTTGAATCCCTGAAAAAAAAATAAAAGATTAACTGAAAATAACAATTTTACTAAAACAAAAAACTGAAATTACAAGGAAATAACATACAAGCTACAACCAGGAAATGAAAAGTCGAAATATTGATAAAAGCTGAAAATTAAAAAATACTATTAACAAAAATGAAAAATAAAAATTAAAAGATTCCAAACCAAGTTACGTCACGTCGGGTGATAACTAGACTTATTTCTCCGAGATCTGACTATTTATTGGTTTTAGCAGAAGATGACCGTTTGGCGGGAGTTGGTCGTTTTTTGCTTGATGAGTTGTTTCCATATGTTACGTATATCTACGCTAGCTTGACTAAATGCGTTGTTGGACAACCTATTCGCGGCTTCCTTGTATTTTCTCTTTTCTCCTGAACCAGTGTTCCTCTTTGTGTATGATTTCAGCTTGAGTCCATTTGATATTATGTTGATGAGTCCAAACATGCTCTGCTATTCCAGATTTGCTGGTTTCTTCTCGCTCTGTATGTTTCTTGTGCTCAGCAACTTTCAATGACCTCTTAGTTTCACCGATGTATGATTCTCCGCAATCGCAGGGTATCTGGTAAATGCAATTTTTGGAATCGCAGTCCGCGTTTGGTGGCCTGGTTTTCGTGAGGCTGCTACGTATAGTGTTGCCAGATCTGAAGCAGGTCCTGATGTTATACTTGGACCCAATCCTTCTTATCCTTTCAGATAATCCTTTGATGTAGGGAAGTACAAGTACTGGTTGTGGCGGCGTCTCTTCCTTGTGAAGCTCTTGGTGTCTTCTAGCTAAAGCCTGTTCTACCATCACTCTGGAATAAGCATTCCGTTGAAGGTCATTTTTGATGATGCCTATTTCTTTTTCGAGATCTTCCTTTGTATTACAGAGATCGAAAGCACGGTCTAGTAGAGTCTTGATGATTCCTCTCTTAGTCTATTGATGGTGGTTGGATTTCTGGTTCAGATACTGTCCTGTGTGAGTGGGTTTTCGATATACAGATTTTTCGCATTTAGTGTCGGTCCTCTTCACCAATACGTCTAAGAAAGGCAATTCATTGTGGACTTCCTTCTCCATTGTAAAAGTGGTGGAAGGACTTACGTTGTTGATGTGCTCCAGGAAAATGTCTAGTTCTGCATCAATGGAAGTCCGAACTGATGAAATACACCACGAAACATTGTCAACCACCTTCAAACAAATTATAATCCTACTTATATGTACTTTTCAAGATACTTCATGAGTGAAGAAAATAATCTCAGTTATAATAAAATCTGCTTATCTACTTTACGAGTCCTCCACTTTCGATAGAAGAGTGTCAATGAATCATTCTGATTTCTGATTTCTGCTCTAGGTAGCAACAACAGATAGTATATTGTCAACTCAGACATTTTCGGACAATGTGAACAAATAAAGTATATGTCACATCAAGCTTCCATTGGCAGTTCGAGGGGAGGGGTAAATTTATCATATATTAGTTTTATATGTCAATATATTGGGCATGACTGAATAATTCTCCAACATACAGAGTACCGGGAAATCGCTTCACATATTTATATCTCACCAGATGAGTCACTACTTCTGAAAATTATAGGATTTTTTTTGGTATATATGGAGTTATTTTAAAAATATCTTCATTTTGATCCATTTAACCATTGCCATTTCCAATGAAATTTCGAAAACAATGTATTTTGTTACAGGGGTATTCAAAAGGTTTTTCACTGTCGTATGATAATTTGACGAACATCTTATTTTTCATCAAAAGGTGAATCAAAATGAAGACAAAACATTTGTGACCCGAAAAATAATCTAAGATCGTCGTACAAAATCAATTCAGCCTTGTAACATTTTGCCCAACAAGCACATTCGAAGAACTTTTGAACATCAAGAACAATCATATAAATGTGGAATACTCGAACGAATTATATCAAGAATACAACGAATTCAAGGATCATGTGCTTAATAATTTCATCAATGAATGAATAATGGAACATTAGGAAGACAATTTTCTCGAGGATGACAACAGAACGCTCGAAACGTAGTAGAACGACATAGCTTCATAGGTGGAAAAGAACTGCCCTTTATAAATATGAACAATCCAACTGATTGATGCAGAATCCAGAAAATATTTCCACAACCCTGAAATAGCTTTTCAATTTTATGAAAATTGTATGAAATACGAACTTCAATTATTCAGAGTCACTCTCAAGACTGTTGGGCTGAAATTCCTAGTTTTCCAGAAATCAATAGTGGCTTCAATTCGAAATTCTATTTATTTATGAAGTTTCTGATGAACTGATTGGATTAGATAATTTAAAATCATTTGCAATAATGGAATGCTGATAATGAATATGAATTCATACAACAAAAATTTGAGGGCATCGAGGAACAGTGATGAAAGGGTAATTTTGTTTTATTGACTCGACTTTTTCCTCTGCGGCTGGCATCCCAGATGAAATATTTGGAATTTTTTATAGATATCTAGTATCTAGAAAAAACCTACATACAAAATTCCAACCTTCGAAAATATACCGTGTCGAGAAACAGTCATGAAAACTAACTTTATTTCATGAACGCGTCTTTTTTCNCAGGTTTATTGTTGCTTAATATAATTGTTATCACTGACTTGCCTTTTTTAATTATTCTTTTTTACTTGTTTCAGGGATTTCAAATCATTTTATATAATAGACAATGGAAGTCCGAACTAGTGAAATTCATCACGAAACATTGTCAATCACCTTCAAACAAAGGGTATTGTAGATTTGCCCGTACGCATACATGAAACAATACAGATAATTTCTACGTTAATCGTTCCTTCCTTACCACAGTCTTTCATTTTTGGTAGCGATTTTTGCAAAAAATTCAAAGTTGAAATTGATTTCAGAAACAATACGTGGGATATGTCTATAGTGATGTTACCGCGAGTCAGATAGTGATCAGCTCTGATTTTGTTGATTCTGCTAATGCTTTCAATGTACTATCCTTACATAATTTGAGTCAAAAGCAAACACAACAAATGAAAAAAATTATTAATTCTTTTCAAGAAGTGTCTAGTGAGACTCGTCTTGGTCGAACTCGTCTTGGTGTACCCTGACGCGGATTTTATTTCACTTCTCTTGTACTCCTTACGGGTTAGTTAATGCCGCGCAAGCACAACAACGTTCAGTAGACACTCTTTTTGGACCAAAATTTGAACCAAAAATTTTCACATACTTGGATATTAGATTTGGTTTCACAGTCGACCAGATCATGTATCTTTCATTTTATTGACTGTGTTATAAAATAAAATATTCAATTGCTGAAATTTCAGGATACAGAAAAGTTTTTTTGAACGAAACCCATAGTGCATACCGACGAAGAGCTGCCGTACGCATTGTGCCTATCTTTTGAGTGAATCTATTATAATTTTTGTATTACATGAAAGATAAAGTCACAACAGTTCGGTTAAATTAGGGAAGTAGTCGTATTTTTTCCGTTGATTAACGTGGTGCTAACAAAAAACAATTGAATACCAGTAATCTTTCAGGTAACCAGCCTATTTATTTCAGCGTTGAGTCATTATATAAGTGTCGGAGATATAATTCCGGATTTTTTTATTGCAACATTTATTCTCTTTCAAAATCATTTACGGGAATATATTTTCGTTTTGTACTATCATGAGGTATTTGCATTCATAAATCTATTTTTTTAAATTTCCACTTGAAAGTCGATCTTTTTGACAAATTGTGATCGTACATCTTCAATGTATAACAAATTTTTATTTTGAGTGTGTTTTGACTGAAAGATAATATCCAGAATTGATATTCAACGAAACGATTTTTTCAACACACCAGAAAATATGCCAAAACATGACATATCGCGGCCCTACGAGTGCTTAATTACCAAATTCGTACTCACACGGCATTGACGAGACACTAGTGGTGCATTATGCCCCGGAGGACATTCAATCCGTTGTGGGAGATATCGAGTTCACTGGAACTATCAATTCCTTATCCTAATAATAAAACAGGCTTATAAGCTCCAACCTCCAAATTGAGTGTATTTCGTAGTGGAGTTTTCAGCTTCGGATGAGTCGAATGCCGTCCAAACAAAGAGGAAAAACGAATTAAATATCCAGATTTTTTTATGAACTAAGCATGCTCTATCCGACCTCTCCGTTCAAATGGTTGTTCTGATTATTGTTCTGTCCTTGATGGATTAACCAGAAATGATAACAGTATCTCTTGCAATCAAACCAAAAATTATTCGAAAGTTCAGTTTATCAGATCATGCTAGTGTCTGTATGAAACGAAAATAGTAGATTTCAAATGGATTTCTGAAAAAACCACCATTAGAACACCACCAACATAGAATTTGTGTTAGTATTCTTCATCAACATCAAAACTTCAAAAAAAAAACACTTTCGAGGCCTCTGAGACCACCAGATTCAAGTCTCCTAGACTATGCTCTCTGAAGCCATCTTGAACGGCGAATTATAGCATCAAGCAGGTCAAATCTCATTTGATGGATATCATTGTGGAGAGTTTATGAGATAGTGGATAAGTAGTAGATGCCTATTTTATTTTCTAAAGTTTTTTCTCAAAATAAAAATTATCTTTGTGACAAAAGAAACACCAATTGAAAAAGTCAAACGACTTTCAACCTGTCAATCAAGGTGTATTAAAACAAGATTAATCACAATAATTTTCTTTTGAATAATTGTCAGTAAAACATAAAAAAAATAAAATCCCTTCAAAATAATTTGTCAGCCGGTTGCTTTTTTCATCATTCAATATTATAAGGGTAACCCGTAGCAAGTGGTTGAACTGACATGGCTGAAAATATGCGCTGCAACTCTCCCATTCAGAAATAAAATTGACTTATCTTTCCGATTTTTCAATATTTTCTTAAAGGAAGTAATGACGAGAAGTTTTCAATTTAACACCCTATAATCAGTAGGTACTTTATTGGAAACTTGGCGGGAGAAATTTGAACTGATTGCTTTTGCACTTCCTGTTACATAGAGACGGTGTGCGCCCTGTGTGCGCTAATCTTAGCCAACGGCTTCCAAAAATAAGTATGTATTTAGGGATAACAAATGCATGCGACTTTAGTTATGGGCGTCCTGTGAAATTACGGAATCGAATTAAACAATACTTCAATTCCTCAAGTGGCAACAGTATATGAGTGAATCGTGGTGAGTTTTTAATTTTCTGTGCGTCTTATTTTTATAGTATTCGTTGAGTTTCATTCATCTTATTTAATCGAGTACCGCTAAATACACGTGATTTTGATTATTTTGAGACATAACCTTTAAATGATAGATCAGCTATCGTTGTCGCTTCAAATGATATTGCATAGTATGTAATTTTTCTTGAAAGTTGAAATAATGACTGTCTATTTTTGATTATTTCATTTGTAATTCATAATTTTGAAGTTATAAATTGTATGGTGCTACACTGCTTTTGATTGACTGAAATATTTTCATTAATCTTATTTGATCCCGGACGAATATTGATTCGAGTTTCTATGAAAAAATGATTTGCTTCCCATCGAAATATCTCAATCAAACTTCGTATTTTTATCTCTTTTCATGTTGTTGCTACCTGTGAGAAGACTTGAATCAACCCCCCTTCGAAGGTTACTTTACTTTTAGAATTTTTTTATATTTTGCTGACCAAGGCCCTCTAATCCTCAAATTTTGATGAAACTTCATTATTTCATCTCTCTCCATATGCTATCATTGGCATCAACGAGAACATTTTAATCTACTCCTTTCGGTGGTTAGGCTAAGTTGGGTTAATTTCTATTTCTGATGAGAAAATTTTCAAAAATTGTTGAAATGATGAAGTTTGATTGGATTATTCTGATGGGACGGGCTCAGTCAGTATAATATATCATCATATATGAAAAATAATTCAAGTAAACTACCCTTGAAAGGGGTAGATTCAAGTTTCCCTATCATTGCCAATATTAACATATCAAGAGAGGTAATATTATAAAGTTTGAGCGAAGTATTTCAATAGAAAATTCTTCGTCAACACAGCATACTATAATATATCTTCAACGTATTTTGGACAAACAACAGAAAAAGTGGCTTCATTTTTGAGAAAACGAGAGAACATTTAGGAATCGAATCCAGGAACATCATGTGAAGAAGAAAACAAGTTCAATATATTCAAACCATCTTTTTGAAGAAAATCATATCTTAAACGAAGAGTTCGAAATTTCACACATAGAAAGTACAGATTTGAAACTGAGTCATGGAAATCAATTAACTTGAAAATTCAAACATTCTAATGAATGACCAACTGGATTTGAATAGATCACCATTATTTTACTTGTTTACTAATAAAAAAACGAAGAAGTATTATTATTGATGTGGAAGTGAGGTAATATGATTCAGGTAACCATAATTGGAGAAGTACCTCAGGTATATAAAAGTTGTAGAGGTTTATGTAATTTGATGGAGGTAGTCTCATTTGTAGTTTGGTATATAAATACAAGCGTAAGACCCAACTTGTGGTATTCAAATCACTGTTGAAGAAGCCATTGTGTGAGCGAAACATGTCGTGATATATTTCTCAAATAAAGTTTGTGGAGATCAAATCGTAAGGTGTAGTTTATGAAAAAATATAATATACCCCCAAAAAGAGTAATTTTAACATTGATGGCTGTAATAACATCAAGAGATATAAAATTGTGAACTCTGATCGAAATATTTCGATGGGAAGTTATTGCTCAGTAAAATTTTCAAAAAATCACAAGAGCAAATTCAATAGATTATGATAAAAAAAGCATATGCCAAACAAATACGTCCAATGAAAATTTCTTTTCTCCCATCTACCCACATGAACAAACTACTTCTATATTAGGCAGATTTTATTTTTATGCTCAATGGCATATGTAAAAATAAAGCTTCCATCATCCTTACTTATCGCAACTTTTTCCGCTTGTCAGGTTTGGATAATTTTGAAAATGACATTAATAATCAGCAGTAGGAATGAATATATGAGAAAAATGATTTAAAAAAAAATTGATATTGGAAACCGACCCATATTAGAGTTGTTTAACAAACACACTCTGTGACAGTATACATGCTACCGTGCTACCATCTTGTGACATTGAACCTGAGTGCATTTGTCACTCACAGATGTGTTATCTAGGGTTTTCATGAATTAATATTACAGTTACCCAGACACTAGTGGTTGCAGTTAGTCTTTTTATTTTTGACTTGTACCTTCAGTGTTAGTCAGGATATTTCACACAATTAGTTCGCTAAAATAAATCACAAAAGTTATAATGACGGAATAAAAATAATCATAATTTTGAAACAGAATACATTTATTAGGGCAGAAAAATGAATCATCACCCACATAAAATAAATCGGAGATACGACCAACAAAATCTTGTCTTTGAGGATTTCAGCAAAATATTTTAGGACAATGATTGAATTGAACTGTAAAATTTCTCGACCCCTCAAACCGAAAAATCGTCCATCGACAGCCGAGAAGAATCAACCTGAACCTGGAAGAAAGCATCATTCCTACAAAAAAATATTAGCTTTTTATTAGTGATGGGCTAATTCGAATTAATTTTTATATTATTCGCAATCACAGATCACACGTTTGATTCTATCGGCGGCTGACGATGACAGTAATTTTTAAAGCGGTTATGTTTACAAGTACCTACGAATTGCAAATGGTATTAGAACTGCAACTACCTACTTTGGTTATTTGTCATATATATATAAGTCAACCACTGATAGTTCCAGAGCCAATCGAGGATGGATAGAGGAATATATGAATAATAATTCAGGAAGGATGAACAGGGTCGACATTAAGATATTTTCAAAAATATTGAAATTAAACTTTAATAAAAAATTCAAACATAAAACAGAATGAAAAGAATCAACAATAGATTAACAAATAAAACTTATCAAATTAAATAAGTTCTCAATATAAAAATAAAATAAAACAGTCTAAGGCAGTTAAAATGCGTAAATGAACAATGTCTATTGAGTGATTCTCCTGCGCATTGCGAGTGATTTATAATTCGAATGATAATTCGATTATTCATACAATTCCATTACTAATAATTCGATTACCAAAATATTTCGATTATGCCCATCACTACTTTTTATATAGACTAACCTTAGTCACCAATGAAGTGTTTGTTGTATAACTCGAGTTTGAAGAACCAGAAAACTGTAATTCGATGTGGGTAACAAATACGCTTGGTTCAACGCCACAAGATGGTTGTACTGTACAAACTGAAAAAAAAGCAAAAATGCACACATCTCGCTCCGTTTTGAACAGTAGTCCAGCTAAGTTACTGTTTTCTTGGGTCGCCTGTTCAAAAAGAGGGGTGAGATGTGACGGGACGCTCACATCGAATTATAATTTTCTGTAATTTGCTTTTTTTAATGATATATATCTACCCTCAAGTTAGTGGGTATATCTACCCACTTCATTGGTGGCCAGTACCTACTTTTTCATGGTGACGTTTTTCTCAAGGTTCAGGATTTTTCTTCCCGGCCGTCGGTCAACGTTTTTTCGGTTTAGGGGCTCAAAAAATGTACTAATTTATTGTTACACGATTTCGCTGATTTTGATGATAATATGTTTATTCAACAAAGAATTTACAATAGGCAATTGAACATCACAAAATTACAATAAAATAAACATAGGTAAGTACTTACAGAAGCAAGAGATTGTTTGTATGTGAGACAGATACTAACAATACTGACAATAGAGGTACAATAAATATCCCAACAGAGCAATTATATAATAAATACAAGATTTGGATTACACGTTGAGCCATGCTGATTTTTTCACGATCGAGAAATTATTCATTATAAGTCAGCCATGCTGTAATAATAGTCAAATTCAATCGTTTCAAATTGTACCGGTGTGAAGTTAGCAGCCAAAGTTAGCAGCTTTTTTTCCGGAAATACCCGAATGGTCAGTAGCGTACCGAAATCGTGATAATGTTTTTTGGGTTTCTGATGTGCCTTTACGTGGAAGCATATAGCTATACTGTATATTCTGTATCAAGGCAAATCTCTTCTGCGCTGTCCAAGAGGGTTAAACACACCCCCGAAATGAAAAAAATTCTTGAAGTATGAAGGAAACGAAAAGCCACATTGAAATCGATACGAATGATTTGTATCATTATATTCTTCACTCGGTATGAATGAAAATCTCTTCGGTCCCGTCCAAGAGGGTTAAACACACTCCATATTAGACACAAAGATAAATATCTACTTGTGTAACATGAGTTGAAAAAATGTCTCATTATAATAGATAGAGGAAGCGTGGGCATAGTGGCCACTGCGGGCAAAGATGCCACTTGGTTTTCTTCCCTGTATAGTGCTGCAGCCTCGCGGCAATAGTCACAACTACTCACCCGGCAGCCGATGTTATTGTGTTGTAATTTGCAGCTAAAAGGTTCCAGGTACCTCGCAATACTTTTAAACGGCGTGCACTCGACAAAAATGTTCAAGCTGTAAACACAAAAAAGGTTTTTTGGTCACTTTCGGCCCATATTTACTGAGGAGCAGGAAAAACAAATAGTTAACCATCTTTTGGACATGGAAGTCCGTTTTTTTGGTGTAACAGTCGCTGATCTACAGGCTCTTGCCTACAAACTCGCTGTTGAAAATTGCATACCTCATAACTTTAGTTATGAAAAAAAAGCTGCTGGGAAATATTGGGTACATGGATTTAGAAAACGCCTCCCTATGATTGCATTACGGAAGCCTGAGGCGACTTCAGCTGCACAGGCTCAAGCGTTTAACAAAACTAATGTATCAAAGTTTTTTGACATTTTGGAATGCATTCAGAAAGATCACGTATTCCCACCTCATAGGGTGTACAATGTTGATGAGACTGGACTCTTAACAGTCCAGTCCAAGTCGTCCAAGGTCTTTGCTCTAAAAGGTCGGCGACAAGTCGGCTCTTTAACATCTGCTGAACGAGGCGTTCTTTCAACTTTTGTAGTCTGTGTTTCGGCTGGAGGGACATTTATACCACCCTTTGTGATTTTACCAAGGCGTAGAATGAAAGTTGTACTGCAAGATGGTGCACCTCCTGAATCAGCTTTTACATGTCATCCTACTGGTTGGATGCAAATGGAAATAATCACCTCATGGTTTGACCACATCTTGAAATTTTCAAAGCCAACAAAAGACGACCCGATACTTCTGGTACTAGACAGTCATGCAACTCACACGAACAACTTAGTCTTCATCGAAAAAGCCAGATACAATCATGTCACTGTTTTGTGCATTCCCCACCACTGCAGTCATAAAATGCAGCCACTTGACGTTGCGTTTATGGCACCTTTCAATACGTATTTTGTTCAAAGCATTGAAAAGTGCTTAAGAAATAATCCAGGATGGACAGTGACTCAACTCGAGGTTTCCCGGCTACTTGGTGAAGCGTTTTTAAAGGCAGCTACACCAGTTATCGCCATTAAAGGCTTTAAAAAATGTGGAATCGTCCCAATCGACAGAAATGTGTTTACAGAACTGGATTATGCAGCTGCTGAAACAACAGAAATAACAAGAAGACCCTGCGTCAGGAGAAGAGAACACCATCATACAAGTTTGTGCATCTTCATCTCAGACTATCAACAACAGTAGCTCAACAAACCTCATTGGTGGTTCTGAAAACCCCAATACCGCCTTCATAATGATATCCCTACCTTCTGTTGATCATCCAATAAGGTCTAGCAGTGGGCTTTCTTCTGCCACATTTGATCCGTCTATACCCAGCACTTCATCAACTGGTTCCCTAGAAACAACTTCAAATTTGAACAGTCCACCAAACAAGAAGTCCATTTCATCTGCTGTAAGTCCACGTGGAATTGTTCCTGTACTCAATGTCAATAGGGTTATCAAAAGAGAAACTAAGCGGAAGAAAGGAACAGCAACAGTTCTAACATCCAGTCCATATAAGGCCACTCTCATGGCAATTAGGGAAGAAAAAGAAGATAAAGAGAATGCGAAGCAACGCAGACTAGAAGAAAAAAGAAAAAGGAAAATCGAAAAGAAATAGCAGGCTCCTAAGAAAAAAGTGGCTAAAATTGAAAATAAAGGAAAACGCGCATTGTTTAAGAAAAATAATGACGATCTCAATAATGATGATGATGAAGGCAACGTCACCGACGTCGATTGTTTATTCTGTGGTGATTGTTACTCGAAATCCAAGGACAACAAAGGCTGGATTGGATGTTCTGGGTGCCTCAAATGGGCTCACGAAGCCTGCACATGAGCCGAAGAGGAGGACGATGAGTTTATTTGTGATTTATATAAATACCAGTGATTTCATAGTTCCACATACTTTCAGTAATGCCTATTTTTGTTTAAAACCCTAACACAATCGTTTTGAGTTCTGAACTAAATGCGTTTTATTTTTTCCATACTACCTAAATCCATTTAGGCAGTGGCCACTTTGCCCTACCTAGTGGCCTAAAGTGGCCACTTTGACAACTTTTGGTAAAGTCAAAATTTTGTACAAATAAGTTTAAAAATCAAGTCGTTTTTATTTTTGGATCAGGCCTTAGGTTCCATACTAAATGTTGAAGGGATTTATAAAATGTTTCAAAACAGTTTAGGGGTGGAAAAAAATAGATGTTCCTTAGGGTGGCCACTATGCCCACCATTCCCCTACACGTTCTCAGTGTCACCTTCATTTTCCGACTCGATATTTTTCATTAGCGTTACAAATCTTTGATAATAAGGGGAGGATTTCAGAAGTCCTTTCGATTTTGGATAGACATAATCAGATTCTAATTTTTCCCCACTTTCCTCATTATACGAATACGTTTCGCAGTTTATTAAGGCTGGGACACTGAGCAAATATTCGGCAGTTTTTGTTCTCCTACAGACATATTCGGATTTTAACAAAATGTACACATTGTCTACAAATCTGTCAAAATATTTCAAATCGTTGATCAATATCGCAGATGCTATTATATCTTTAAAAAATACTTTTTGGTGATCATTTTTTGCCTCAATATCTATATCTTCATGTAATGGGCACAGCATAAGTAAACTCTTATTGGTTTTGATGCTGGATCATTCTCCTCGTTTATTCTGTAACAAGTTTGAAGATACTCCAGAAATGAACACCTATTGAAAGCTTTGTATATTGCATGCAAATTTGCAAAGGAAAAATCTGATACAACACCAGAAAATGTTGGCCAAATGTTACTACATTCACAAAAGTATCTGAAGTCATGAAGTAACTTGAAAATTGTATTTGAGTCATGTACAGATGATATCATAGAGAAAATGGGATTTATTCTTTCAGGTTTCTTGAGTAATATAACCGCCGTATAAAACTAAATTCTTTTTGTTTGAGTCATTGGACTTCTCACGACTCCACCGGTAGCATCAAAATATATCAAGGGTAATTGATCATCTGATTTCTGAGATTTCAAAACCTCTAGTTGCTCTTCGCTATATAGTTTGACATTGAATGGAACACAAACTTCTTTGATGAATTCAGGATGATCTTTCTGCATGAAAATTATGTCCAACAAATCATCATTGCTCTTATCAAAATGAGCTAAGGATTCCGATTTAATTTTTCTCGTAACTGGATCAGATTTAATGTGTTGTAATTTTTTTCCCATAGAAAGTATATTTTGATTGGCGGTCAGTAACATTTGTTTTTTGTAATTTGATGGCATTTCTTTGAACAATTTTTTCTTTACCATCAATCTTTCCAGACCTGTCACGTTACCAGTTGAAAAATTGGTATGACTATAATTTAAAGAAGAACTGTAAACATTCACATGTCTATCGAGAATAGTGATTTTGAATTTTTTGCATTTATATGAATTGTTTTTGCATACTCCAAATATATTGATCGATTTATTTTTCTTGTTATATTTTACGAATTTGAAAATTATCAAGCAAACGTTATTGACATATTTCTTAATTCTATTGCGAATATAATAGGGATAATACTTTTTGCTCAGTTTGCTATTTGTAAATATCAACTTCCATATCGTCGGCCTAAGATGCAAATGCCCTAACTCCAAAAATACAAATTTTACAAGAGAGACAAAACACTTCTCATTTCCTTAATAAAGTGAAACTTGATTTTTTTTCTGTCAAGTGATGATTAATACTATGATATTATTAGGGTTATGACTTTTCTCATGATGAAGTGAAGGTTTTCCATTAAATACAGGAGATAGGCCATATTCAAGAGCTGTGTAGGCACTATTGTGGAGTTAGGTTACTTCATATCTGTAAAGGAAATGAAGGAAAATTATATACAAGAATGTTATCTTCATTCATACAACTCTGAAACTGAAATTGAAGAATAGTGAACTTCTACAAATGTGGTAAACTATCATAGAAAGCATGATAGTCCTTCTTTAGGGATACTGAGGCTCATGAGATCCTGAAATTTCTCATTTTTTATGGGTATATGATTGAGATACATCAATGGCAAGTCATTATAGTTCCAAATTTTCTTATCTTTCTTGTTGAATCTGCATGGTAATTGTTTCCAGGTTTCAGAATGACAGATTTTATACATGATGTCATTTTCGTTATACTGAAGTGCTCTTATATTAGTCACAGTGGGATCACCTGTTGCTCTTCCTGGTCGAATAGACTTGATAATCTGAACGTGTTGGAAATTTTTGAAAAGAGTGTGATCCAGGTACTTTACTGTGTAGGGTTTTGGATTGATACGGGCAGTTTCACATACTTCGACATAATCCGCGGGAACGTTGATAATTTTCTTCTTAAGTTTTCTCTCGATAGTGGAATGCACTGAGTCGCACTCTATTTGTGTATGCCTTTTTTCTAAATATTTTTGTTCTATAATTACTTTTGTTTGTTTGGTAAGGTTAAAAAGAGCACTAGAAGAAGAGCATTTCGATTCTGGCATGTACACCCGTCGCTGTACAGAATTATTTTATCAAAGCGATCTCATTCGGGTAGGACGTGGGTTTCTAGGAATTGGTAAATGATTGAAGCAAACGTGTTTGAAGACAGACTTGCGTTCCCTTCATGCCATAGGAATCAGAACCCATCTTCAGTTTTCAAACTGAAAATTGTGAAATTATGTACTATCAATTTCGTTTTATAATATAAACAGGAAACGTTGGATTTAGGGCTCAAAAGAACTGACTGCAGATCCATTGTAAAAACCTCCGTGTTCTCAGCCGTTTTGTCAGAATTTTTTCTTGTCCAGCCACCTCTTTTTTCTTTGAATGTTGCTGGTAGGTATTTTCATCGATGTTTTTTGTTTTATAACTGACGCAAATATCACACTCGTCTTTCTTGGGTGAAAATAGAGACAAATTCAAATCATCGAATGTATTAGAGAAGGTCGCAATGGATATAGGTGATGAAACTGTTTCCTTACACCAATAATTATCCTTGTAAAATCTATAAAGTTCCATTTTTGATTTCCAATTCGGTTCGAGATATAGCCTACTGGTTGATTTACGACAGTAATGCGATTCTAGTTTCGGTAAACTGTTGAAGGAACTCGTGAGATTGTCTTTTTTCGCATCTACTTCAAGCTTTCTTCGATTCATTGGTGATTCAGTTTCATTGGTATATTCACATACGCTGCTATTTTTATGCTTATCATCATTTGCATCTTAGGCCGACGATATATGTCTCTCAATAGTAAACGACTCTTCTAAAATAACGCATTCCTTGAATGTGATATATTTATTTGTTTTTTCTGTCTCTCTACTGATATTTCTGGAATCAATTTGTAAAATATCATCGTCAGAAGATGGACTCGACAAATTATACAATTCCTTTGGAATGTCAAAGTCCTCTGGGGTGATTTGACACTTTCCGTTTTGAAGTGTTGAGGCAATATTACTTTCATTTTCTGTCAAAGCACAATTGTTTACCGAAGGTATATTGAGAGATTCTTTTTGCGAATCATAAGCACTTTGTATATTCGACGGTAAGACAAAATTCAAATTTTCAGTATTATTAGCGTCGAATTCTGTGACATCTGCGATTTTAGCATATCGTCTGTTGAAGGGTGGGATATACTTATTCGATATCAACGAGGTTGATTCGTAGAAATATTGCTTTAATGATAATTTTTCAAAAACACTTCTGGATCAGTTTTCATTTTCAATCACACTACTAATATTTGTATCTTTACTATAAATACGAATTGATGCATCTTTGCTACTATTAGCGTCGCTATATATTGTATGACGATTATTTACAACATTTAAGGGCATAATTTCCTGTAATGACAATCCGGAATTATTCGATTCATTCAAATCTTTAAATCAAATACCAACTTATCCAAAGTAAAAACTAAAAAGAAACTGATGATTTTAAATCTACTGAACAGAAAGACAATACGAATTTGAAAATAAAATAGGCCCAATTTTTGTTAACTTCTTAAAAATAAGATAGTCAAGCACAAAAATTGTATTCTGAAGTTAAGGCCACATTCAGCGAATAAAGCATAAGGTACATTCAGAGAGCGAGACTCTATCACGGTTAGCCGACGCGACGCGATGAACAGATGTAGCTTGTAGCAAGCAGTCTTTTATCAGCAGACATTACGTGGCTTAGGTGCGAATTATTTCGAAGGATTTGCTTTGAGACTTTTAAAAAACTTTATTTGTACATTTGAGGCAAATAACTACAATTGAATGACATGAATAAGAAAACAAGGTGTATAAATAAGTTCGCATATGACGCAATGCTGAGTAAGCAGGCTGGATCGG